>VDFB02263709.1:0-240937 GCA_007258455.2 Sequoia sempervirens
CTTCCATAGTATTTCCATCCCCAGTCTCCTCAAAGTATTCAACAAGTGGATTTACCATTGGTCGATCATCTATCTGCATAGGTTGAATGGATAAAGCAGGAGAAGATGATTATGTTGGCATAATTCATAGTCTTTCCATCTCTTATTTTTTCTTCTTTGTTCCTTCTTCTGATAGAACAATCATGTTCATGAAGCTTCCCTCAGCATAAGAAGCCAACATCTTTTTTGACTTTTCCAACATGTTAGTATATTGGGAGAAAGGGCTCACATAATTTGGATTCACCTTGCACCTCTTTTCTTTTACTTCATTAATATGGAGCCAAGCTTGCTTTCTCCTTTTCACTTCTTCATCAGTAGACAAATTTCTTACAACATCCTCAAAGAAAAGGACCTGCTGCTTATAACCTGATCTTCCCCTTTTTCTTCTCATCATCAATGAGACCCTCAGGATCACAATTCCTAACAAGTTGAACTTTCATGTAGAGATTCTTCAACATAGTATAAAAATTATCCAACCCCTCTTTAGATGTGATAATAAAATGCAAAAATCTGAACTGCCCAAGGACAAATGATCCCTTCTTGACAAATCTAAAATTTTCTTTATCCGTGTTACCCATTTTTCACATGATTTCCATGAAAGAAAGCCTATCAAACACATAAAAAGGTTAGTATGGCTGCATAGATGTGCCATAAAATTTGTATACTGTTGAGTTGTTGTGTAAGTACCAATCACCCCAATTATGCTTTATAGTGGGAGTTTGGATCAAACTGCAGGGGTCTTAAGGTCATTTTAATATTCATAGATATTCTCTTAGTAGGCTTGCAGCCTAGATTTCCCAAAATACCTAGAACCAACTCATTTTAAAAGTACAAAATTTGATTCGCTATAGTTTTGATCGCAAATGTGGGTCCACATTTGCACATGAAATTTTCTGTCATTTTCACCTTTAGTTCTTAATTCCATAAAATTCTTCCATTCCTTTTCTCCACTCCATAAAATCATGTGCATCAATAATGAATAATGTCTAAAAAATAAGGGAGCATTAGGTTCCCTCAAATCGGCTAACTACTTGTGGATAACCTCTGTAATGTATGTAGCAAAGTCAAAAGACTTGTTAACATCCTTTTGTTGAATATGCAAAGCCAACATGATCAGATGAATTGGAATTCTCGAATCATAGTTTTTCCCCAATACCCAACATAATCCATTATACGTATCTTTGAAATAATCTTCAAACTCATCACAGCTAAAGGGCTTAACTTCCTTGGGAGTAAATTTCACCCTGTTCATCCTAGTATCCCTTCTTCTACGTTTGGGTAACCTGTGATTTTTGTAGTACTTATCTTTTTCATACTACTTTTAGAGAGAACTCAAATTGATTGAAACAATAGCAAAGGGTTTCAAACCAAAATTTCTTACAATCTACTACCTAGAAATATCAAGAAAGGGTGTGCCCTTCTTACTCTTAATTATCTTCGCATCAGGGTCATAGCATTCTACTAGTGCCTTTATCAAATCAACATCCACAAACACATTCAACACAATAAGCTTACCCAAATATGATGTCCACAAGTTGTGGGTTGGATGAGCCATGTTTTCCCTTTTGAAAGCATAATCAAATAACCTCCAACCACTTTGAGGAACTGTGACATCCCCAATTTCTCGGGTAGCATCCTACGAATAATTGCTCAAAATTCCTTCACCAGAGGCATGTTTTCCTCTTTTTCTTTGTCTTGGGAAATTGTATCATGAGGTCATCCTCCATGAATCTGGCTAAGTCCGTCTTGCCCGTAGACTTAGGTTTAGCCTTAGATGTTTCACTGATTTCACTCATTTTCAAAAATTCTAAACAAATTAGGGTTTTTTAAAATAACAATTGAAACACTTCTAGGTTTTTACAAGAGCAATTTACAACCTCTAGGGTTTTTAATAATTCGACAACAAACTAGGGTTTTAGAATTCTAACTTAATATTTATAGGGTTTTATAAATGTAAACTAAAAAACCTAGGGTTCTGTAATTTCTTTTATCAATTCATACGAGAACCCTAACCCCAATTACTTCACAAAAACCCTTTCAACCATATGTTTTTGTAATTCAGATGAATCTTTTCTCAAAAGGATAGAAAATTTGAACTTACCCAAAAACCCTAGTTATTTTATTTTCTCAAACTTATTTTTTGCTCACTCCCCTTGCTAAATATCTTGAATGCAATGGTGAAAATGATAGAAAGAAAGATAATTCACTTTTTTATTTGCTCATGAACGAAGCAGATACACCATTAATGCTTGTTGATATCTCACACATATGAAATAATTCATTCATCGACTATTCATTCACTTTTGAATTCAAACCATCAATCAATTTTTTTTAAAACAATATCGACGGTCATCACAACTCTCTATTGCATCGGATTTACCTTTTGAAATGGCGTTTGTGAAACCATGATGTGAACAAACCCTGCACTTTAACATGGGAGTGCCATGCATCGTTGAATGCTTTTAAAATTTATCGTCAACCTTTTATGCATTGAGGAACAAAATCACGATACATTGCATCATTGCGATGCAATCATCTTGCACAACATCATCCTCATATCTCCCCTTTATGCCTCAACGCATAACATATTTAGCCTTTTCACTTTATGAAATGAAACTATGATACAAAGAGTCTCTGCACAACGAGTTGAAGAGATGGTCCACCTAGCAGAGAATATTCCTTCCTTAACAACCCTTTCATATGTCTTAATAATCACACATCCCATTTCATTTTTCCACCCTTCACTGTGAAATTACGATGTGAAGAAGTCATGCGCTGCATGGAGATGCAACCACATGTTCACATCTTGAGCACTTAGTGTATAACTCTTTTTCCCTTAGCTGCTGAGAAATACAAACTGTGATGAACTAAACTCTTGCGATGCACCAGTTTGATGAAAGTTGTCCACAAAATATACCCTCAGATATGCTTCCTTCCTTTCCGTCACATTGCTCATCGTGTTTTGCCTATTGAACCATCAAAACAAAACTGTGATTCATTAAGCACCTGCGATGAACTCTGATGACACCACGTGTCATGATCCCGACCGTCTTCACACAACACATTTTCTCAATGTGCACTCATCTTTGAAATTATGATACAAAGGAGTATTGTGATGAAATAATAAGGTGGCACCTTCCCATCAGTTTAGAAGCGTACAAGCCATTGCATAGTGTCATAAGGAAATGAACTGTGGGGATGCAAACTGCGATGTTAAGGAATTCTACAATGAAAGGACAAAGTGGAACACAACCTAAGCAAAGCGAGGCTGGGAAACTTAAGTGAAGGAATTAAGAACATACACATTAAGATGTTTTAAAAGGGGGACCTTGCTTAGGCAAGGTTGAGGAACATGACTTTAAATAAGGCAACAAGATACTTAAGACTTTGCAAGAAATATTTTGGTGACATGAATATTTATCTCAAGGATTTTATAGGAAATATTTGACTCATCAAGGAAGTGTTTAAAAAGACTAAGACTTGCAGGGCTAAGGTGGACCCACTTGCTACTCAATGTGCAAATTGATGGGAAAGTGGTTAGATAAGGTCACATATGGAAATGACATCACTAAGAGAGAGAAGCGACTGGAAAATAAAAAAATAGTGTAACACTTAATTTAATCTACAGTAAATAAGAATGGTAACTAACTACCAGATTCAATTGAAGTGTAACTAACTAATTTTCTTACTAGAGTTTCCTTTGCAAAAATGAATAGAAAAGATAAACAATCAAATCAATAACTACTTAAACAATTCATCAACTAACTTCTAGTTTTTCAATTTCTGCTAAAAAAAAACAATTAACAGTCTATATAATAGAAAACCATAGTTGGTTAATAACTAATTTTTCCATTACTTTTGAATTGAAAAGAACATTTATTACAACTATGGAATAAACATGTTAAAGTAAATATAACTGAAATTAAGAGAGAGAAAGAGTTACAAGAAAGTATAGTCTAAAGGATTTCTGCTAGAATGCTTGAGCAAGACTTTGTCTTCAAGGGAAAAATAAATATCATCAAGGGCTTTTCCGCCCAACCAAAGACCTACTGGTCTCCCATGTTTCTTCAATTGAATAAAACCAACCCTTCACGAGGGCAGTCAACAAAGGATCACATAAATACCATCATGCCATCTAAGCCTAGTGTCAAGAACTTATACTACCTTAGTCGATCCTTCACTATAGGGTACTCCTAACTAGAAAGACCATTCTGACCAAAGGTATATCTGGTTCTTGATAGCTGAAAATTGCTTAATCTAAGCATCATAACCTTGGCAAAGGATTTATCAGTAATGAGCACGTATCTCATGCGGTCAACACTCTCACCCTTGCTTGACATTTAAATGTTAACCCATTGAGCATATATTATCAGAGACCCAACTCTTAATTCATTCTTTAAAATCAGAGGTAGATACTTAATTTGACTTGCAGAGAAGAGAATGAGTTCATAGGATTCAACACAAAAATTTAGTGTTTAAAAAACTAAGGTATCAACTTGTTCCATTCTATCAAGAGTAGTAAAAGATAACATTTCAGCAGTAATGGGAAGTTTACAATAGTTGCAAAAGCTCAATTTAGTTTAAACGGAAAAAGAATATAATAAACTGACCAAGCTTGGGTAAAGGAACAAAGCATGAAGACGACTTTAGTTTAAGCAAGGACAAAATAAATTCACAGGCATTTCAAGAGCAAAAGAAAGAAGTAACCCTGTCCGACGGTAAAAGATATTGCACTAAAATTCCAATTTATAGTTCTCTAGATTAGTGGTAAACAAGATGAGTTTTGACATTCACATTCCACTTCCATGAATGATTAAAGAGACAAATAAATTATGTATGAATAAGAGGAATCAAGACTAAAACAAACATGTCTGGCAAGTCGTCTGAAACTTGACTATAAACTTGATGTCTTCCTCTAACGATCCTGCTATCAATTACAGGATAATGGTCTACCTCGCTGTCTAGATGAATGTTGTGCTAGAGAACTTCACACGATTATAGAATGCTTTTGTTGTCCTAGGAGACAAAATGAGGAGCCGATAGAATGATGTTCGACTCAAGAAACAAGAGACTATGCTAAAGGGAAAGATAATGTGAGCTATTGACAGTCAGCGCCAAATAGAGAGAGAGTAATGAGTGAAGCCCCAAGCAAAATAAGAATGTCGATCCACAGAAAATGGAAAGAGTCACGGGTGATTGCAGAATGAGAAGATAGCTCAAGTCCAAGCGAACGAGGAAGAAAAGAGAGAGTGAAAGAATGCTAAATGATAAGAGAAACATACACAAATCTACTCGAGCCAAGATTTCCAGTGCGTGCGACTGCATGTATGCTTTTTGGACGTTTCAACATGAGTGGAGGCAAGGTGGTGGGAGTTACCACCTCCCATCTTCACCGACGCCCAGATAATTTTATTATTTTCACCTTAATATTTATCCATCAACTACGGTGTTGCCTTTATTTTTAACTTAAATATTTTATATTAATAACTCCCAAGGTGCACATAAGATTAATTATAAGACTTATAAAGAAATACGATGATGCACAATTTAAATTGACCCGCTTTGATAATTATTTAATTGAGATATTCAACCAAGGTTATGACTTCAATATAGCTATCTTACACCAACTCGCAGCTAGATGATAATTTTGATCCTTTATTAACTACAACCTCTCCTTGATGATATTTCCAAGGTTTCCTTTGAGGTGTTGGCAATCCTACAATTACTTGACAAAGAATTAGGGTTAGACCGTTCTCAACATATATATATATTAAATAGAAACTCATCAACACATTCATTTTTCACATATATACGAAAATCATTCATATTTGCAGTTACAACATATAAATTAAAAATTCTTTTCCCAATTTCACATTCTCATGAAAAGCAATTAATCACAACTAACATAATGACCATAATTTCATTGCCATAATCTTGTTCAAGACAAAAGAGATGTAACAAATAGATTGTGTAAAGATCATTGCATGATTGATACATTTAAAGAATATGTTAGAATCAACTCAAAAATTGCTCCATGTATGCCAAATGGGATGGACATGATGATGACCCAAGTTGGGATCATAAAGACCCAATTTATTACACATGTAAAACCACACCTCTTATTCGCTAGCTATCCAACAAAAAGGAAAAGTCTCATCCTTGCCATAAGCTATCTCCACCATATTAAAGTATCCAAATAAGACCCAAGTGGCAACTGACATTGAGTACACAAGCCATTGCCACAAAAGAAATCACTCAACATCATTGAAAGCATTAACATTAATGATCCTAAAGGAATGATTATCGACATTAAGGAGGATCCATATTAGAAAATGAGTCATATTGGACCCGTGATCAACAACAAAATAATGCCGTTGTGGAGAGAGAAAGGTAATAACCTTTCCATGACCATCATCATGATTGGTGCAAAACATCATACCAACTAGCCAAATAAAACATGCTGCAAAATGCATGAAACTAGATATCTTAACTTCTTGCAAACACAAAATCTAAACTAGAATGTTTTTTACGAAGATCACATTCATGAATGAGAGTCAAGCATATCATTACTATTTGACTCCTCATGTGGAGAAGCAATTCTACAAGAACTTCAGCGAGAAAGAGCCCAACTAAATGTTGGGAAAAAAATCTCCATTTCTCAGCAACATATTCACCTTCTTTTAGGTTCCTAGGAAGGCTATGTGACCATCACAAGTGCTTAGGTGATGAGGGAAAATGAAATGACATACCCGATCTTGAAGAAGGCATTGATGTTGGCTGTGAAGAAAGCACTGATGTTAGTCGTGGCATCTAAGAAAATCTTGGTCTGGAAGGAACATCACCTGTGGGCTTAAGAACTACTTTCACCTTCTAAAACGGGTTTGAAACACCAACTGACTACTATTTAGTTACCAGTGAATCCTCTTTTTAACTTGAGCCCCACTAGAACTGACATTTTACCTTTTGGTGTGAAATAGTATCCATTGTTCATCAATTTTAGTGGTAGCATCTGAAGGATAAGAGGCCTCATCTACCCAAGGAGGAGACTTAGATTTGAGGGTGGCCAAAGGAAACCCTTAATTTTATGCTCAGAAGATTGGCATCAAAAGCACGTGTTGTACAAATTAAAAGGTAAAGTACCCTTTGGGTATGATGGATATTTCCTATTTGAATTTTGATCGACTCTCTCAAGTTTTTAGACAAATCAATTTCAACACATACCCATTTCTAAGGCCGTGCTTGGTAGAAATGGTTAGGTTTAATGCAAATAAATTTCTTGAAAGAAGAAGCAATAGAGTGCAAAAAGTTCCAACAAGGCAAGGGAAGGCATGGAAATTCAATCCATATAGGCACACAAAGTTTTTTGTAATCTGAGATTGCCAAGTCCCATGTACATGGTTGAAAAACCAACAAGGAAGAACAAACAAACGAAGGACAATGCTTAAGGACAACATAAACATGATTAATTTCATAAAACTAAAAAAATAAGAAACCCCTTTGTGAGGTTTTGAATGACATCACTCCGGATCCCATGTGGAACCCAAGTTTTGTTAACCCATCCTCTTAGCATGCTTTCAGGGGAAACCACCATACAAAGTAACCTATAAGAGTATATTTCTTTAACCATTGACACACATTATTAAATTCAAGGATGGACAAAACCATATCCACAGGGGTTTTATAGGTCATAATTCATAGAATACTTTTAGTACAAACTTCTTGAGTTGTTTGTTCAAGGGAGCCATTATGTAGAGTTGCCAAACTATTAACACTAATATGAACTATTGGGTTGGAGTCGATTGAGGCCATATAAAAGAACATGTCCTAAAAAATCCACAATAAATGCAAAAGGACTTGAAAAATCTTGTGCATATAGCACAATATGACATAAGGGAGGCCAACTTACTTTGAGAAATCAAAACTCTAGCAGAGCTCACCACATCCTCTCCACTATCTTTATGACATGCAAATCATTTTTTACAAACATATAATTAAATATATTTAGGGCATAATTATATTTAGTGTAGGTCTTTTAAAAATAAAATAAAATAGAAAAGTCAACATTACAATTCTATAGAATAGAATTTCATTGAAGACATAATTAATTTTCATATTAATTTACTCTCCACCTCACAATACAAAAAGACTATTATGATGACATAATAATTCAATGTCATTCAAACAACAACAAAATATTA
This sequence comes from Sequoia sempervirens, assembly GCA_007258455.2. Lineage (NCBI taxonomy): Eukaryota > Viridiplantae > Streptophyta > Pinopsida > Cupressales > Cupressaceae > Sequoia > Sequoia sempervirens. The sequence continues at coordinate 8,238 of VDFB02263709.1, forward strand.
AAATAATTTGAATAAAATTTATATTATTGATATAATAAAAATTTTATCAAAAAAATTAATACATATTAAAAAATTTAAATAATAATTTATTTGTACCAAACTATTTTCAACATAAATCATATGAACATTCCTAAATGAATGAATGAAAGATTTTAATGACGTCCGCGAGACCAAACAGTCTATGGGACCGAGACAAAACAGGCCTAATTTGTCTTCATACTCTTTTCCAAGTCAGATCCCCTGCTATTAAGTTTGACTAGAAGGCTAGCCGTCTGATTAATCTTATCTTCCTCAAATAGTTGGTGCATATTGTCCACGTTCAAACTAATGAATTCCTTCCTAAAATTTTGATTGTATTGTAGGAGAAAAATACGGCCATCAAATTTACGCCAGTAGGGATCCCTACCACGAACCGCTTATTCTGAAATGGATTCCTACGTATAGTTCAAGAATCGACCATCCACACCTCGTATGTATTGCGCAAATAACGCCCCTTCAAATCCGATTGATACCACGTGGCTCCACGTCTTTGATAAACGATTACAAACACAACAAATACGGTTGTTTTTGAGAAGGAGAAAAATATTTGGAAAGTGGAGACTATTCTTAGCCATCGTGCAGAAGACACACCACTGTTTGGCGACAAAACCTTACATTTCAAATTTGTACTAAGCCCCACCGTATTTTTCTAGAAGGGTTTCTTTTTTCTCCTCTCAAAATTATCCGCAATCTACCACAATCTACCAATTCTCCTTTAAAATGCGGTTATTTTGTCACAGAATAAGACCTTTGTACTTTTTCTTGCTGAATTCTTTATCTTGTCCGAGGGCTTTGGACCGATGTAATTCATGGCATGCTGGGTAAATCGAGCCTAATTTATACAATTTATCAAGAAGTGATATAATTCACGTGGGCCAAATCGCAACCAGTATCGTCAGACATCTAGGCGATTGGAAATCTTTTCAGGTTCTTACAAAGCATAATTCTACTTCTAAATTTTATTACAGTCTCGTTTGTGGTGGAAGTCTAGTAAAGTTAAATTCAATTTCAGTATTATTATTGTTTTTTAGATTGTCATGGCGGGTTGCATGTAACAGAGGAGAGTAACGATCTTTTTTCTATATATAATTTCCTCTGTTTACTAAATTCATCGTGGAGAATTTATAACAATCCACTATTGATGTGAAAATTCTGTACTCTTGTTCAAAGTCTGAGGACATTAAGGCTGAAGAGGAAAAAGAAAGGTAAGGTCTAGGTGTTTTGTGCTCAGCACATCTAACTATACTTAGACTACATGGTAGCAGTTAGCTCACGAGAAATATTCTAGGGAGAAGAATATTTAGATCACTGAGAGTTTGTTTCTTCTATATAGGTAAGGTGAAGTTTATTTTAATGATTTTTAAGGTCACAGCTGAGCCGTCACGTCAAATTTGTATGTGAAATCCCTCGGGGAGAAAGGGGATTGTTTTACTCTACTTCACCGTTTACCTTATATATTGTTCAAATTTTGTACTCCATGGATTTTAAGCTGTGGACCGAGCTTGAATAAATTGAGCTTTCTGCATCTATAAGATGGAAGCTCATTTAAAACTTTATCTGGTTGTGTTGCACCCCTATGAAACTCAATCTTCATTTTTTACCTTTTGCTCATTTGTCATCAAGTTGATCATTGTTTGTCTGTCAATCAAGTCAATTGTGGTCTCCCCGGTCAGTTTACAAGTTCATCTTGTCATGGTCTATGTGCTTCAACTAATGCTTTTGCAGGGTGATGATGATTGTCACAAGCCCAATAAGAAGCAAATGGTTACGTTAGAGAAAATATCAAAGGCAACAGAGGAGCAAGGAAAACTACACGGTTGAATCCTGATAGCAATAGCATAACTTCAAGGGTGTTTAGGAGCATGAAATTGGCATAAGTAAAGGGTTCCTCCACTGACCTAAGTCATCAAAAGTTCGGCCAAATGGTTGGGAAGGATCGCTAAGTCAGTTGTTTTGCCTCCTTTGGCAAGTATGACTCAGAGGTCCACCTAGCAATGGTTGGGGAGGATGGAAATAAGTGAATGTATTTCCGCCTTGGCATAAGTAATGCAAAATTCTGCCAAGCAGCAATAAGAGGTGGTGAACATAACAGGTGTCTCCTCCTATTTAAAGGCATTCACTTAAAGTGGCACAGTTTTAATCGGGGTCAACCATTGAATATCTTCACTTGGCACATGGAAAGTGGCTTTAATCATGAACCGCTCTGCCTAGATCTTCAATAATGAAACCAAGTGAACAGTGTTCTACCTCCCTTAAGCTGGGCGCAATTTCTGAATGGCCAAACCATATCAAATCTCTGCCAAAACTTTAAAAAGTGGCTAATGTGGATGGAGCATGTGCAATACTTGGTTTAGTCAACAAAAAGTCCTGCCAGTATAATAAAATGGGGTTATGTCATAAATTCCCACTTTTGGCTTAAGTGATTTGAAATTCCATCTAAGCGTTGAAGAGGAATGGCAACGACAAACAACATTTCTGCCCAAAAGCCCAGGCACACTTTTCCATTGGTCCAACTATCTGATATCTTTGCCCAACATTTGGAATACATGTACAGAGTGTTTTAAAGTGTGCCTTTGTGTTGTGAAGTTGTCCTAAATGGAGACAAGCACATGTGTGTTGTTTTCAGTGGCAAACTTTTGAGTTGGGAGTTCTTGTAGGTGAAAAGATAGTTTTTTGGTGGTCGCAAACAGTCCTTTAAAGTAGCAAGAATCTTTTATTTCAGCACCTTAGCAGGGACGGGGAAGCATGCATCAGAAGTGAAAAGATTTCTGCAATACGCAGGGTTTTAGACCTCTGTAGATAACAAAACATGGTTTTGATCATGTATAGCAGCAGATGTCACAGTAACTTTCCAAGCAAAAGGGATGGCAGTTTTCATATGTCTTATATCTTCATTTGCAGGCATTTATTAGTATTTTGACATAGGTCTGATCATTCTTCAGGAGGTAGAAAAGTAATGCAGTATTCCGAGTAAGTTAAGGACACCATATGAGCTTCTAGGGTTTTGTGAATGTTGCAGATTTGTAGTTGTTGTGCTCATGGTTTTTGATCAGGTTTTGAACATATTTTTGTTGTTATAAGGATTTTTGTCACACCTTCATTCAAGAGATTCAATCCTGGCTTTTCAAATTTGTCAAAACTCTAGGCATCGGTTTTCGCGATGTGACTGGATTAAATCAGTAGGGTTTCAAATTCAAGTGTTTGGCATATCATCATGTTAAGGATTCATTATTCTTTAGAAGATTGTTGAATTTCAGATCAAAAGTTGCTTCAAAATCACAGAGACTACTCGTGCAAATTGCAATTTTAAGTAGTGGCTATTTTTTGATGCTCCATTTTTGGTTAGTGGATGAGGGCCTATTTTTTAGGTTATTCTTGTTGATTTTAGTCTATAAGTTGTTTTAGAATAGGTTTGCTTTAGAACTCCTTTCTTTTTGCTTTTTCTAAAGCTTTTGGAGAGGTTTGGCATATCATCATGTTAGGGATTCAACATTCTTTAGAAGATTGTTGAATTTCAGATCAAAAGTTGCTTCAAAATCACATAGTCTACTTGTGCAAATTGCAATTTTAAGTAGTGGCTATTTTTTGATGTTCTATTTTTGCTTAGTGGATTAGGACCTATTTTTTAGGCTGCTCTTGTCAATTTTATTTTATTAGTTGTTTTAGAAAAGGTTTGCTTTATAACTCCTTTCTTTTTTCTTTTTCTAAAGCTTTTGGAGAAGTTTGCTTTAAAACATTTTTTTTAGGAATATTTAATTATTTTTATTAAATCCCTTAAAGCATATTTATTGTAACCTATATATAAGTGCCTTGGGCACATGATATTCATAATGAGAGTTGATACTATTTATTTTGCAGAAACTGTTATTCAAGTTGAAGTTTTTTTTTGGGGCAAAAAGGATAAAATTACATTAAGGAAACACTAAAACAATTTACAGCAAAAAGATTTCTAGATAACCAAAGCCACCATTAAGGCCAAAATCAGGAAAATCTAGGGGGGTTTACCCCAAATCCACCAACCTAGGAGGATCCAAAAACCAAGATGTCAACAAAGCTTTCTTTCTCCCAAGCCCACAAATAGACAAGGTTAAGTTTGATCATCCTGAAGAAGCTTGAGGAATTTCTCCAGCTTATCTTTGGGGAAAGATCCCCAATCTGTAGCATTCCAATTGCTATCACCATTAGAGGCCCACTTAGCCATGCAATCAGCCACACCATTCCATTCCTGAGGAATATGAGAAAAGGAAATGGAATCAAAATTGGGGGAAAGTCGAAGAATTTCCTCAACCAACGCAACCATGTGCTAGGAAGAATCACTCACCACATCTTTGTTCAAAAGGGGCACAAGGATCATGGAATCCATTTCACAAATTATGTTCCTCCACCCAACTCACAAGCCTTTTCCAGCTCAACAAGAAGAGCTCTAGCCTCCATTTGATTGTTAGTGCAAATCCCCATGTGAGAGGTGATAAGAAGATAGTAGAACCATTGCTATCTCGTCCAATCCCTCCCACCCTCTCTAGTACTAGATTGCCTCTTGATGAGCTATCAATATTAATGTTCAAATAACCAGTAGGGGGATGTAACCACTTACCAGTCCTATTCACCTTCTTAGAAGCTTTACCTCTATGATTTGAGTGGTTAGGTGATCTAGCTGGACAAGAAAGCTCAAAATGGTTCACCAACAAAATATTAGAGGTAGAGAGAGGATCCTCAAGATAGCACTTTGCAGCAATAGTTTCATTGATTGAATCTCTAATTTTTTGCCATACTTGAGCAACCATGTTTTGGCAGCCCTTAAAAATATGGCGATTGCGCTCTAACCATGATTGGAATAAAAATAGGACCTATAGCATTGAAAATTGTCACCCTTGACAATTTCACACTATGTTTTGCTCCCTCCTAAGTAATTGGACCTAATTGTACATCTAATGTCCTAAATTATGCATTCCATGGCCCATTTGGACATTTATCAAGAAAGCCCCTATACAAAACCAAAACAAACATTTAATATTTTGCTCCTGACACTTTACACCCCGCAAAATAGGGTGAGGACAAAGTTGCCCTAGGCGACTTGGTCCCCCTATTTTGCCTCCAAATTTTAATATGTCAGAGTTGACATTTTATTATTTGAATTTCAAATGTCAAATGTTAGCTATCGGGATTAATTTTCAAGAAATTAATTAATTGCATATAAAGACCTAGTCATTTAATCATTTGAGGAGGAAGTAGAAAAAAATGGTAGCTAAGAGCATTATCAAGCAATCATTATCAAGTCAAGAGCAATCAGGAGCAGATTTATTGCAAAATTTCAACATTGAAGCATCATGTCAATTTTTATGTGAGTTTGTTCATGTTCATGCATGCATTTTGTTTGTGAGCACTAACACTTGTAGGTCTTCGAGCAAATCAAGCCAAATTGCAATCAAGCCTTGAGGAGATTTGTATGACTTCAGTCCTTCAAGGAAAATCAGGTTTGAACGGTGAGTTGCAGTCCATTGTTGATTCATCATTCATTTGTCATTTAGCCTCTATTCCTTCAAAAGGATAATCTCTCTTTATCATCATCTTTTCCATTGTGGAGGTGGAAACCCCAACATGGGGTTTGATTGAGGCAAGCCCCTATATGGCACAACCCTTCCTCTCTCTTTGAATGTGCAGGTTACAGATTTGAAGAAGATTGAAGAAAGATTGAAGACTATTTGCTCCTTGCTGCATTCAAACCCTACAACTTGACAACAAATGGAAACTCAATTATCTCAGCGTCTGACGAAGATCCGATAGTGAGATCAGGAAGGAAGAAGCCTTTGATTAGATACCCAAGGACTATGAAGATAGAATTCAAATCCAATTATTTGGACATAGTTTCCCTAGGCGACTTCGTTTTGCAAAATCAGCTTCAAATTTATATGACAGGTGCACACCGGTCTGCTTAGTCTGTTTTCGAATATCAAATTTGTCTGTGACTTCTTAGATTTACTATCTTTGCATCAAAATAGTGCATTTGCATTATTATCTAGTCATATCATTGCATTCCACTCCAAAAAATCCCACAATTTAGATCCTCGGGTTGGTTGAGTCACCTTTCAGGTTGCAACTCAATCTCATATCCTAGTTGATCTCAATTCTAAATGATAAACACACTTGGAAAAGTGCCTAATCCTAAGGTGAAGTCCTCGGGTTTGTAATATCCCTTGCAAGTTTTGTTGTGAATTTGCCCTCAAGGAATATCGTCAGGTTCACCAAAATGTGTACAAAGATCTTGGTTGCTATGTGCCCTCTATCACTTCTAGGTTTTTCACCTAAAGGAGAGGGATAGACCAAAATGGCAATGTTCACACTTGCGAAACCACTGTAATATTCCTTGCAATATCTGACCCTAATTTTCTGATTAAGGCCTCAAGGGATATCATCAAACACTTTGCACACAAGGTCTGATCTTGCTGATATGATTTTCTGATTGTTTTGTTATGAGTTTGAATGCTGCAAATGATGTTTTTGAGGCTTCTAATGATGCAAGATTGTCTGACAAGTCTCAACAATGCTATGCCAACTATTTTCTATCTTTACATACATATAAGTGACTGAAAAATGTGCATCTACAGCAACTAGGAATTATGACAAACACTTTGGATGCAACCTAAGATAGCATATGTGCAACTATAACCAAGTGGCATTAATACAAACACTTGGTAAGCAAACCTATAGTAATATTAATGCCAAAATGAGAACCTACAGCCAAATGACAATTTGTCAAACACTTGGCATGTAAACTAGAATGCAAGCTTGAAGCATATCATTATGTACATTACATCAAACAATTGTCATGCAACTTATAACTCCCTTATTGATCTTCAATTCAATTACAACGCTGATATTGAGATGAGCAGCCGAGACTCTTGGCTTTACAGTAATTTTCCAATGCAATACAAGTTTGATACAAAATGATCATCTACAGCAGCAGCTTATGCAAATTAATTTAACAATGCAAATACTCCAAAAAAAACATGGAAGAACCTGATTGTGAAGTTTGGAATGATCAGCAGATGTAATGATATCTTTCTCTGATTTTTATTTTATTTTATTGAGTTTGCTTGAATGAAATCGTACCTCGAAGAAGTAGCCGCCCTTGTGTTTGGCTTGCAGCTTTAACAGTAAATAATTGAGGCCTTCAAACGCCTTCCTTTAGCTCCTAAAATCATCACCATACATCAAGGAATGAGGGGCCAATATGCCCATAAGAAATCGACCCTTCATTAGCATGATATGAGTGAAATCGTGGATTTCCAATTTGTAGCAATGTGACTGTAAATGATGAACAGCAGTACCTTCAATCGATGCTCTTCAATGCCAAATCGTCCTTCTCCAATGGATACAAATCATCAATACAAAACCACTATTCTTTTGCAAATCGATTCATCTCAATTTCTCCGAAATTTGGCCATAGGCCATTAAATTTTGCAAACTGAAAAAGTCTTCAATAATTCCTCCAATGAAGCACAAATTGAACTTCTGAGTGAAGTCCACAACTGGCAATAATCTCAGCTGATAGTTTCATAGTCTCAAAATTGCGCAACCAATGGGAGTTTCGTTCCCAAAGGCTCAAAAATGGTAGAAACCCTAGCTGGTTTCTTTTCGAAACCAAAACTTCAAAACACATATCAAGTATCAAATATCCTGGATGATTAGAAGCAAAGCCCCTCCCTCTTACTATGTAATGTCCCCTTCTCAAATGTGATCATTGCAGTTGACCGTTGGCCTATTCTGAAGACCCGTAGGCTACTCGGATGGTAAAATTAGGGTTTCCTAATTTTGAGGAGGTTCTTGCTTGAGGTTTGAAATTCGGATTGCGGATTCTTTCTAGGTTTTCAGAGAGCTTCGCGGTGGTATGGTCAGTTTGGCATTCCGAGCAACTTCATGAATTTACTATTTTTAGTAAATTCTATTTTTGGCAGTGGACAGGTTGGGTTCAGTTCAGTTGGTCTTCTTCTTCAGTTGGTTCAGCTGGCACTTCTGTTTTTGGCCCTTGGGTGCATTTTCTTGGAGAGATAAGTATTTTCACATTATAATATTATATTTTAATATTATAACACCCCTTTGCCTAGCATGACAACTTTATGTTGTTTTTAAAAAAAAAGGGGACTTAATGGGTCTATGCTTCATTGAGAGATAAATTATATTTTTAAAGTCAAATATTGGGCTAAGTGAAATGGACGCCTACTTGAGGAGATTGACTTTTATTTAAAAAGTGAAATATTTCATTAAGGGAAAAAGGACGCCATCTTTTGGAGGGAAAGCTTGAATTCAAAATTAGGGTTTTGGGCGCCCTTCTTGAAGCTTCTAGATGGTTCTCTTCATGTCTTTATATTCAGGCCACAGCTCTTCATTTGGGATCTTTTGTCTACTACACTGTTATGCTGTTGGAATGTATTCAAGCATTGGGCTCATCTTCTTGCTTGAAATATAGCAACAAGCTGAGAATTAGATTGTAGTTGGGTTGTTTTGCATTGTAGTTGAGTTTCATTGCATTTGGTAGCTATTATTCAAACATTTTGTCATATTTCAGAGTTGCTGATGTTGCATGGCTGTAGGTAGTTTTCATTCATAAATAAAAAATACAAAAAGATATTGTTCTGGGTGTCTTTCATATCATCTTGTGTACTTGGGGCGACCCTACTTGCAAGTTTGTGGATTTTAATTTGCTGTTTCTGATTTTTACTAGCAAAATCGCCCCTATAAGAGGGCCGTACCATTCTGATGTGGTCTTGGGGTTTGTGCAAAAAGAATAGAGGTTGTTTGGTGAGGTTTAGGGGTCTCATTTGGGGTGCCATCATGCTTAGGGCAATCTGCATTTGATTCCTTGTCATTAGAGTGAGACTTGAACAAGTTATGAGTATTTTAGTGAGTATTGTATTGCAGATTTCTTCATTTTATGTTGCAGGTCTGATATATCAGAATTAAGAAAGTTGTCCCTTTGGTTGGGATTGAGCATTGAAAGTTACATTTGGTCTTTGGAAGACATACTATACAGTTGCAGCAGAGAAGACTTGAAAACTCTAGATTTAAATGATCATTCTGATATATTGTAAGCTGTTAGTAGTACTATCAGCCATTCTTCTCTTATCTTTCATTTAATCTATTGTATTTCCCACTGGATAAGTGGAAGAGGCTGGCTTGCCGCCTATTTATTTGAGTTGCATTTGTATTTCTTATCTCTGCCATATGGTCGCCTCATTCCATTTTGGATTGGGTAGCACATACTTGGTATTGAGTTACTTTCAGTTGTAGTTTGATTTAAGGTACTGACGATCCTTTTGCCATATGACAGCCTTTCTCATGTTGGGATTGAGTGCGCATTCTTGGCAAAGAGTTACTTTGTAACTGCTGGTTTCATTCATCTAACCCTAACGGGTGCTTCTGCATTGTTGTGTTATTGGCAAAAAAAAATTAAAAAAAATTGGTCCGGTTCTTTACAGTGGTATCAGAGCCATGATTCTGCCAACCTGTGCCCTACAGTGATTCAGTTGCCAGATGAGTGACAGTGATTGCAGATACTTCACCAGAGGTCTGGCTAGAAGACAACAGACACAGCTTCTGCCAGTGCCAGAAGCAGATACTTTATCAGGAGCTTTGAGAGAAACAGGCAGAATAGTAGATACTGGTAAAACAGTTGAGAACATGGCTGAGAGTCATAAGCAGGCCATGGATGAAAGAGATGAAAGGATGGAAAATAAATTTGATGGGATGATTGAGTTGATGTCTCGATTACTTGCACGAATGGACCAGCAAACTCCTCAGAATCATATTCCTAATCAAAACCATGCTACAGGAGAAAACAGTGGAGTCAATGGGAACAATGGTAATGGAGGGAGTAGAACTATTGGTCAGCATGAGGCCACCTCTAGAGGAACAGCCTCTAGACCTCTCTTTCCTACATTCACTTAGAGGGAGGAACCGCAAGTTGAAGCTGTCATTCCTTTTGCAGATGATGCCAGGCAAGCCTACATGGAGTATGCCACCTTACCCCCTGATCTTAGAGACCAATGGTCCTTTGATCAATTCTTGAACCAAAGAAACAGAAGAAACGGAGGAAGAGTTGATAACCGTGCTCATATGGCTCCTAGAACCGATTATCAACAAGCCCTTGGGAAGGTGTCATTGGCTCACTTCGATGGAAGTGATAGTTGTTCAGCAAGATCGTGGGTTCAGAAGTTAGACAACTACCTTTCACTTCGTCCCATGCCAGAAGAAGATGCCATCAAGTTTGCAACGCTTCATTTGGAGGGAGCTGCCCATGAGTGGTGGTATCATGGTTTGGTCACGCTTGGCCACAACCTCATTCGAACCTACGATGAATTCACCAATAAGCTGATTGATAGGTTCGACACTAAGGATCCTGAAGTGAAATTTCGTGAGCTTGCACAATTGAAACAGCATGGCTCCTTGGATTCCTACATAGCTGATTTCCAAAGGCTTTCCGTGATGGTGCCCAACATCACTGAAAGAAGATTGGTTGTATTGTTTTCTGAAGGATTGGTTGAGCCTTTGAAAGGGTGGGTTAAAGCCTTCGATCCACCAAGTCTCGAAGAAGCCATCAAAAAGTCTCGGAGTATGGAGTTATCAGCCCCTAGGCCTAAATTTCGACCAAAGCCATCTGGTCACAAGAAGGATAAGAGGCATTTTTCAAATCAGCAAAAGAAGTTCCCATCCAAGTTGACTGAAGAGCAACGTGAACAGCTTAGAAAAGAGGGCAAGTGTTATACATGTTTGGAGCCTTGGGTTAAGGGTCATAGATGTCCTGGAAGAGGGCGTTATAATCAAATGGGAACTTATTCTGATTATGGATTAGAATCTGATATGTCTGATCAGCAATCCTATTTTGGGGACAGCGAGGAAGAAAGAGCTCCAGAAGAGTCCGATCATGAGCAAGGAGTTGGGGCCCCTATTGCCCAACTCTCTAGTTTCCAAAAGAACGAATCTTTCAAGGTTCGTGGTGGAGTTGGAGGTCACCGAATTGTTGCATTGATTGACACTGGGGCCACACATAATTTCATTGACGATAGGAATGGTTGCAAAAATAGGTCTCAAAACTGAAGAATTTGAAGGCTTCAAAGTCATGGTGGCTGATGGGTTTCATATTTCATGCAACCGAAGAGTTCCTAACATGTCTATGCAGTTGGGCAACTATGAAGTCAAGGATGACTTCTATGTGGTTACTATTGGTGACATTGATGCAATACTTGGTATACAATGGTTACGTTCTCTTGGTGAAATCTCTCTCAATTTACAAACAATGGAGCTCAAGTTCCAATCTGATGGAAAGAGGGTGGTGTTAAGAGGAATGTCCAATGGAGGTCCTCAAATTGTTTCATTCAAAAGAATGGAGAGGCTGATTCGGCACGATCAAGTTGAGTGGGCTGCAGAATGCATGGTTCTTCCAGCTAGTCCAGTTGAGACCAAGAGGGACTAACCTCTAGATATTCAGTCTATACTTACCAAGAGGAGTAAGGTGTTTGTTGATTTACCTCCTGGGCCGCCTCTTGAAAGAGGAGCAGAGCATGTCATTGAACTCAAAGAAGGGGCCAAACCAGTCATCACAACACCATATCGGTATCCTAAGAAGCAGAAGGATGAGATCGAGAAGAACATAAAAGAACTCTTGGAGATGGGTTTCATTCGCCCAAGCAAGAGTCCCTTCGCTTCAGCAGTAGTCCTTGTGAAGAAGGATGGCACTATCCGCATGTGTGTGGATTATCGTGCCTTGAATCAAAGCACCATAAAGGATCGGTATCCTATTCCTCGAATTGATGAGCTCATTGATGAGCTACATGGTGCCAAGTTCTTTTTGAAAATTGATTTGAGGTCGGGCTACTATCAAATCCGGATGAGAGGTTCTAATGTCGAGAAGACGGCATTCAGATGCCACTATGGACACTTCGAGTTTCTAGTTATGCCTTTTGGGTTGACTAATGCTCCGACCACTTTCCAATCTTGCATGAACAGAGTTTTCCAGAAACAGTTGAGAAAATTTGTGTTGATTTTCTTTGATGATATTCTCATCTTCAGCAAGACATGGGAAGAACACCTCAAGCACTTGGAGGAAGTGCTTAGCATTCTTGAATCGGAGAGTTTGTTTGCCAAGGAGTCCAAATGTGAATTTGGAATGAAGGAGCTGCTCTACCTTGGTCATATAATCAGCGCTGAAAGAGTGAAGGTTGATCCTGAAAAGATCAAGGCAATAGTTGATTGGCCACCTCCAGAAAACTTGACTCATTTGAAGGGATTCTTGGGTCTTTGTGGCTTCTACAGAAGATTCATGAAGGGCTACTCTCAAAGTGTTGCTCCCCTTACTGACCTCACTAAAAAGGGTGCTTTCATGTGGTCAGAAAAGGCTCAAAGTGTTTTTGATAAGTTCAAGAAAATCATGAGTTCTTGTCTAGTGTTGGCCATACCAGATTTCTCCAAGCCATTCGAGTTGCAATGTGATGCATCAGGAGAAGGTGTTGGTGCTGTCCTGATGCAGGACAAACATCCTATTGTGTTTGAAAGTAGGAAACTAAGGGGTGTTGAAAGGACCTATTCAATCTACAACAAAGAAATGCTTGCAATCATGCATGCATTAGCCAAGTTCAGACAATACCTAGTGGGGAGCAAATTCGTGGTCAAAACTGATCACAACAGTCTCAAGCACTTCATGCATCAGAAGGATTTGAATGAAAGACAACAGAAGTGGGCGAGTAAGCTTCAAGCTTACGATTTTGACATTGAGTATGTCAAAGGGAAGAACATTGTGGCTGATGCTTTATCTAGAAGACCCCATTTGAGCTCATTGTGTGAGCTTACTGCTGATTGGAAGGAAATGTTGCTTGCTGATTATGCCAAAAATCAATTCGCAACCAGCATCATTGAAGGTACTTATCATGATGAAAGGTACAAGGTAATTGATGGTTTGATACATTACAAGGGAAGAATTTTTTTGGTGGCTGATTCCAAACTTAAGAAGAAGATTTTGATGACCTTCCATGACATTCCACTTGCTGGTCTGTCATGTCCCCGTTTTAGCTGACACTGTTTGTCGAGGAGGTTAGCCTATTATTCGATCCTTGTAGGCTGGCAGGAGAGTGCAGAGGATCATCTGGGGCAGTTACTCAGTGTTTGGTAGCTCCAGTTCCGCAGTTGTGTTAGGTTGGGCCTTCACAGAATCTTCCAGAGTGCTTTTTCAGGAACTTTCTATTTTAGAAAGTTAGGTCAGGCGGAAGCTGCTATTTTGGGCAGGGCACCTGGTTCAACCATTCAGCTCAGAATCGACCCAGTTCAGCAGTTTGATGATCAGACGGAGAAATAAGGAGTATTTAATGAATTATTAAATATTTAATAATTTGACTTTATATTAAAGTCACTTTATTGAAATATTTAAATATTTAATTATTTGGCTTAATTATAAAGTATTTATTGTACTTTATAATAAATTATTAAATGTGAATGAGTATTTTATATTCATTAAAATATGGACGCCAATAATTAATGATTTCTCCTAAGTTCTAAAGTGCGAATTAAATCATTTAATTTAAATGATTATTTTAAAGGAGTTGGGTCGAATTTTTCAAAGGGCAGTATATATTCTCAGCAAGGACAAATCGAACGATTATGATATGATTATTCAACTTTGTCTTTTATTGAGAGCTGTGGAGTTTGTGAAGAAACTAGGGTTTCTGCAAATTCGTGCATTTTTCAGGCTTTGGAGAACGAAACCTCTTCAGAGTCAAGCTTTCTGAGGTTGTGAGAGATCAGCTGAAGATTGCTAAGTAAGGTGGCTTCATACAGGAGTCATATTTGTGCTTACAAGTGAAGATCCAACATAGGGTTAGAATAAAATTGCAAGTTTTCATCTGCTGCTACAGTACGCGTGAACAGTGCTTTTGCTACAGTACGCGTGAACAATGCTTTTGCTACAGTACGTGTGAATAGTGCGCGTGAACAGTGTTTTTGCTACAGTACGCGTGAATAGTGCGCATGAACAGTGCGCGTGAACAGTGATTCGCTACAGTGCTCGTGAACAGTAAAATGCTTCCAGATTTGGTATTGATGGAGACAATCAATTGAAGACCTTTTCCAGATTTTTGTCAAAGCATAGAGCTGCGATTTGTCAATAAGGCGCAGCCCTGGAGCAGGGGCGATTTCAGTCTTGGAAGGCAAATAAAAATCAGAAAAAAATACATTAACATTTGCATGCATCGTAGGGGTTGAGGAGACCTAGGCGCTGCCCTAGGATGTCATTTCCAGATTGTATTGGGGGCTCAAAGGCTTAGTATCAACTGCAATGAGAATTCAGGTTCCTATTATTTGTATTGTTATAAATACATTGCATTCATTGCTGGGATAGATATTGTTGATTTATTGTCACCCATTTGTTGTTTATGAACATGATAAGAGTGTGGCAAGTTCTGATATAAAAAGACAGTCATTATATTTGCATCCTAGCACATTGCAATCTCAGAAAATTGTAATCAGATTTATATATTTGCAAGTAGTCATTAGTTGCAAGTCCTTATCATTGTTCTACCACTTCTATATTGCAACAAGAATATCATAGAACACTTCCAGCATTACTACACACCCAGAAATAATCATTTTCAATATGCATACCAACTGTTTGACATAATGTCAAGTGGCTGTAGGTGCAAGTTTTTCACTTAGAAGTCATTGATAGACATTGTAGCTGATTAGGAAAAATCATACTTGCTCTTAGGTGTTAATAAATGCATAGTAGAGTTGTTTTTCAAACATTGGAAGCATTCAATAATCGTTTTCCGAAGAACATATCAGACTGATAACTTAGACCAGCAAGCTGGAAGTTTGCCTTCGAATTGTTTTGACAAAATTTCAAGGGAACAAAGAAGAGTTTTTGAGTCAGCTTAGGCTAGGCTCATCACATGGTCATCAAGGGTATTTCAAGACATATAGGTAGATTCGAGAGAGGTTCTCTTGGAAGGGGTTGAAGGAGGAAGTTCAACGCTACATCAAGGAGTGTAGCACTTGTCAAATGAACAAAAATGAGCACTCTCTTCCAGCTGGTCTACTACAGCCACTTCCCATTCCAAATCAAAAATGGGAAAGCATTTCGATAGATTTCATCACAGGATTGCCTAGGGCTCAAGGCAAGGATTATATTTATGTTGTGGTGGATAGATTAACCAAATTTGCTCATTTCTTTGCCATTACCAGCTCATTTTTAGCAGCTCAAGTTGCAGATTTGTTTTTCCATGAAGTGTTTAGGTTGCATGGGTTGCCAAAAAACATTGTAAGTGATAGGGACAGCAAGTTCCTAAGCACCTTTTGGCAAGAGGTTTTTAGGATGAGTGGTACAGTGCTTACTCCTAGCACTAGTTATCACTCTCAAACTGATGGTCAAACCGAGATAGTAAATAAATGGTTGGAGGGCTATCTCAGAAATTATGTTTCGGAGCAGCAAAGAGCATGGGTGAAATGGCTTCACATTGGGGAGTATTTCTACAATTCATCCTTCCACATGTCTATAAGGATGTCTCCGTTCATGGCTCTCTATGGTTATGAGGCCCCTAGCTTTGCTGATTTGGTGTTCGGTGACAGCAAAGCACCTCAAGCCAAGGATTGGTTGCAGCAAAGTCAAGATATTTTAAAGTCCTTGAAGAACAACCTTCAAATAGCACAAAATCAACAGAAGATGTACGTTGATCAGTAGCGTGTTGAGCGTTCATTTGAGGTTGGTGATATGGTTTATCTTCGACTTCAGCCTTACAGACAGTCTACACTCAAGAAGAGTGGAGCTGAGAAGCTGAAACCTCGCTTCTATGGGCCATTCAAAGTTGTCAGGAAGGTTGGAGTAGTGGCTTATGAGTTGGAACTACCATCAAGTAGTAAGGTCCACAACGTCTTCCATGTGTCTCGCCTCAAAAAGGCACTTGGACACAATGTTGTTGCTTCATCACAGTTGCCTCCTTTAGATGAAGAAGGGCAGTTGACCTTGATTCCTGAAGAGATTATTGATTCCAGAGAGCGTTCTTTGAGGAGGAGGACAATCAAAGAATACTTGGTGAAGTGGAAGAATTTACCCTTGGAGGATGCTACTTGGGAGAATGAGGAGATTCTACAACATCCAGACTTGCGATTGCTTGAGGGCAAGCAATCTTGGGGAGGGCGGACTGTAATGTCCCCTTCTCAAATGTGATCGTTGCAGTTGACCGTTGGCCTATTCTGGAGACCCGTAGGCTACTCGGATGGTAAAATTAGGGTTTCCTAATTTTGAGGAGGTTCTTGCTTGAGGTTTGAAATTCGGATTGCGGATTCTTTCTAGGTTTTCAGAGAGCTTCGCGGTGGTATGGTCAGTTTGGCATTCCGAGCAACTTCATGAATTTACTATTTTAAGTAAAGTCTATTTTTGGCAGTAGATAGGTTGGGTTTAGTTCAGTTGGTCTTCTTCTTCAGTTGGTTCAGCTGGCACTTCTGTTTTTGGCCCTTGGGTGCATTTTCTTGGAGAGATAAGTATTTTCACATTATAATATTATATTTTAATATTATAACACCCCTTTGCCTAGCATGACAACTTTATGTTGTTTTTAAAAAAAAGGGGACTTAATGGGTCTATGCTTCATTGAGAGATAAATTATATTTTTAAAGTCAAATATTGGGCTAAGTGAAATGGACGCCTACTTGAGGAGATTGACTTTTATTTAAAAAGTGAAATATTTCATTAAGGGAAAAAGGACGCCATCTTTTGGAGGGAAAGGTTGAATT
This sequence comes from Sequoia sempervirens, assembly GCA_007258455.2. Lineage (NCBI taxonomy): Eukaryota > Viridiplantae > Streptophyta > Pinopsida > Cupressales > Cupressaceae > Sequoia > Sequoia sempervirens. Next base: position 25,050 of record VDFB02263709.1, read on the forward strand.
CAAAATTAGGGTTTTGGGCACCCTTCTTGAAGCTTCTAGATGGTTCTCTTCATGTCTTTATATTCAGGCCACAACTCTTCATTTGGGATCTTTTGTCTACTACACTGTTATGCTGCTGGAATGTATTCAAGCAAGCTTCGAGGAAAGCATACCTCCTAGCATTGGGCTCATCTTCTTGCTTGAAAGATAGCAACAAGCTGAGAATTAGATTGTAGTTGGGTTGCTTTGCATTGTAGTTGAGTTTCATTGCATTTGGTAGTTGTTATTCAAACATTTTGTCATATTTCAGAGTTGCTGATGTTGCATGGCTGTAGGTAGTTTTCATTCATAAATCAAAAATACAAAAAGATATTGTTCTGGGTGTCTTTCATATCATCTTGTCTACTTGGGGTGACCCTACTTGCAAGTTTGTGGATTTTAATTTGCTGTTTCTGATTTTTACTAGCAAAATCGCCCCTATAAGAGGGTCGTACCATTTTGATTTGGTCTTGGGGTTTGTGCGAAAAGAATAGAGGTTGTTTGGTGAGGTTTAGGGGTCTCATTTGGGGCGCCATCATGCTTAGGGCAATCTGCATTTGATTCCTTGTCATTAGAGTGAGACTTGAACAAGTTATGAGTATTTTAGTGAGTATTGTATTGCATATTTCTTCATTTTATGTTGCAGGTCTGATATATCAGAATTAAGAAAGTTGTCCCTCTGGTTGGGATTGAGCATTGAAAGTTACATTTGGTCTTTGGAAGACATACTATACAGTTGCAGCAGAGAAGACTTGAAAACTCTAGATTTAAATGATCATTCTGACATATTGTAAGCTGTTAGTAGTACTATCAGCCATTCTTCTCTTATCTTTCATTTAATCTATTGTATTTCCCATTGGATAAGTGGAAGAGGCTGGCTTGCCGCCTATTTATTTGAGTTGCATTTGTATTTCTTATCTCCGCCATATGGTCACCTCATTCCATTCTGGATTGGGTAGCACATACTTGGTGTTGAGTTACTTTCAGTTGCAGTTTGATTTAAGGTACTGACGATCCTCTTGCCATATAACAGCCTCTCTCATGTTGGGATTGAGTGCGCATTCTTGGCAAAGAGTTACTTTGTAACTGCTGGTTTCATTCATCTAACCCTAACGGGTGCTTCTGCATTGTTGTGTTATTGGCAAAAAAAAATAAAAATAAATTGGTCCGGTTCTTTACATAATATACTTTTCTTCTCTTGAGGTCGGCCCATCTAGAATCTTCTAATAAATCATTACTAAATATTATTTTATTTGCACTTTATAATAATATTAAAATATAACTTTATAATTCATAAAGTGCAAATATGTTGGCAAAACATTGTGTTTTCCAACATCAAAATAACACATTATGTTTTCCAACATCTTGATAACATATTATATTTTCCAACATTCTGATAACACATATTGTTTTCCAACATTCAAATGAACATAGGAAACCCCCAATATAACTACTGAATCTAGGAGAAGAAGCCAACAACTGACTTGGTATATGCCTGAAACGACCCTCTAACCATGCTCGTTACCCTACGAGAATCAGGAATAGGCTAAACCCTCTGAAAACTGATGCTCATGAAAATGGGGACATTATAGTCCGCCCTCCCTAAAATTGCTTGTCCCCAAGCAATCTCAGCAGCAAGAAAACTCTCCCCCACCTAGATCCCAAGGGAAGATCTGTGTAATGTCCCTGATATCACCAAACATCTCCTGTAACACCAACACTAGGACAACTTGCTGATTCAACTCAATCCCAAAATTGTGATGTTGAATCTAATGGAATCCCACTGTTGGAAAGCCAATACCTATTGCTTTCCGTTGTGTCACTCTGATACCCCCATCTCCAAAACACAACAAGTCTCCAAGTCTTGAATCAAATGATAATCATTATGAGAGAACAAGGTAGAAGACCCGCCAAACTCGGAATCACCATCTGAGGTCGGAAACAAGTCATACTAGAGTTGACTAGAACACTCCATATTCAAGGCACCTCTCTGTGTCATCAAAGACATTGCCCAATCCTGTGTATGTGGGCTGAAAGTGAACTGATGAGCACTCCTCATTATGCAGTCAAGGTCAAAAGCACCAACCTTCGTCAAAGGCTGACCATCATAGTCCTGCTCTGCATCACCTAACATGGGACTAACCTCAGGAGAACCAAGTGCAAAATGTGATTCACTGCAATCCTCAACCAATGCACTCATCTGACCTGTAATTGTGATGGGTGTAACCACTTCCTCAACCAAACTCGACTCCATGGTGAGCTCCTCAACTTGTAACTATGATTCTTGAAGGGCCAACTGAGCATTCTTCAATGAGTCCATAGTCGCCTCAAGCTCCTGAGTGAGCTCATCAACCTCCTCTTCTTTCCTTATCAAGGCATTTGAATAGATCCTAACAAGGCAGAGAAGGGTGTCTCTGTTTGAAAGAAGGTTCAAATAATTTGACTATTGTACCCATACCTTCTTTGACAACTTGCAAATCATCATGAGAAGACTCTGCTCCAATCCCCATTTGTCTTCTCTCTAACTAAACGACCTGTTGTGACCTTTTCACACATCACCCCATTCAAAATGGGGACCCCCTAATTTTTGCTCCATTTGGGTCTTTTGGCTTTGGTTTTGTGGCTGTCTCTTTTTGTTCCATCCATCTTTCCAGGGGTGTGCCCGTCTTTGGGCCTAGGTTGAAATCTTGGCTAAGTCTTGTTAGATTAGGGTTTTCATTCTTTAGGCTAGTTTGGGGTTAATTTAAGTGAGCAAATTGAAATTTGAGCTTGGCACTGCGTTCGGGAAGCTTCCGGCAGGTTCCCATTAAATTTTCACTGAAATCAAACAACTTGCTATTTTTAGTAGGTCCCCTATTTGCGACCTTTGTGCTAGGGTTGTCGAGAAACTGATTGTTGCATTGGATTCATGACACTTCAAAGTGCTTGCACGCAAAATTTCATTGGATTTTGACAACTTGCTATTTTTAGCAGTTCTGACTTCAGGAGCAATTTTTTAGTGTTTGCATCTATGATCTTTCAATGCATGTCTGGTTATTCTTTCTGGGTTTTTCGAGAACTTCACGATGGTGTAACATGCAAGTCAAGTTGATGACTTGCTATTTTTAGCAGGTACTCGCATTTGACCAATTTTTTGGGTTTTTTGAGATCTCTCAGGCAATATGACATGCAAACACATCCGGCAATTGGTTGATCACTTTTTCAGGCACTTACTATTTTTAGCAGGTTCACTCTAGCAGCCCCCAGAGCTTCAGTTTCACGAGCATAGCAGTCCAGAACAGAAACGGAGTCAAACAGAGGTCATTTGAGGCACATGCAAGTCAGATTAGGGTTTCCAACTTCGGGACTCAAAATGAGGGGTAAAACTCGAGAAAAATGAAAAACTGATGTATCCCATCGCGATCAGCATCTTTCAAGTAGTCTACTGGTAAAATCTGAGTGCAATCCGAGTACTTACTATTCATAGTAAGTCACCTCCAGAACAGGGCTAAAAATGTAATGTCCCCTTCTCATCAGTAATCTGTTCTGACACTCATCGGCCTATTTCGGAAGCCTATAGGCGTGTGTGAGGTAAAATTAGGGTTTCCAATTATGAGGTTCTTTGGCATTTCTAAGAGTTTACTATTTATAGTAAATTCTATTTTTAGCAGTATGGAGTTTGTCAACTTTCAGTACTTCATTTCCGGTTGGAGCAATCGTTTGCAATTCATGTCTGTCTTCTTAAGGCATTTTTATGTTGAATAAAGGCATTGAGGTTATTATTTGCAGTTGACCCCCTTGGCCTAGTAAGACAACTTAAGTTGTGTTTAAAAGGGGGACTTGGAAGGGGTATGCTATCATAAAGGTGATTTAATTATTAATAAAGTTAAATGCCTTGTGAAATAAAGTGGACGCCTTTTTGAAGAAGTTATTATTTTAAAATAAAGATTTATGTTGCCTTGTAAAGTGGACGCCTTTTTGTGAAGCTGAAAGGTTTCTGGAAATTTGAAGAGTCTCTGTGACTGTTGGCGTCTTTTCTTGAGGGATTGAAGAGTCTTCTACTCTTCTATAAAATGAAGGCTTTGTTCCAGCATTGGCATCCATTCATGTTATCATACTGTTATGCTGTCGGAATGACAAATGAAATCTTGCTTCGAGGATGCTACCTCCTAGCCAATTATCCAATTTCATGTTTGAAATACATCTAGTTGGAATTCGTTGCTTCTCATTCAGACTAGCAGATTGAGCGCAATTGTGAAGAAATTTTGAAGATTTATCAATTTTGGTTTTGCTGTTTCATCTACAACTGAAGGTGATTTCAAGTTATAACTTTATTTCCAGTTTGAAATTGGTTCTGGGCATTTCATCATTCTAATTGCTGTTCAAGGGTGCCCCTTCATGCCAATTTTTTGATTTTATGATTGAGAACTTGATTTTTAAAGAGAAATCGTCCCTCCAAGGAGGGCCGTACTTTTCTGGAAGTGCTTTGGGATTCGTGCAAAATTCACAGGAGTTCTTTGAAGCTGTTTCTTCATCTCAGCATGGTCGCCTACCTTCTAGCAATCCATTGCACTTGATCTCATTCGATTTGGAGGTGAAATGAGTAAGTTATGAATATTTCATTGGTTTTCACAGTTGCTGATTGACATTTCCAGTTTACTGTTTTTTGTATCAGACTTTAGTAGTTCTGATTTTTGATTCATTATCAGCTGTTAGAGAGATAAATAATTGTATGAGATCATCTATTACTCATGTGTTTGAAGACTATTGTAATTCATATGTAATTTGCAACTTATTTCTTATTTGTAAAGATTGTAAACAGTAGTACTGTTCCAGTTCTAATTGCTGCATTTAATTCTTATTCTTCTCACATAAGTACCCCTGGATGGTTTACCGCCAGTGTGGATAATTTGATTGTAACACTCTTGTACCCACTTTCTTAGTGGCGAATCCCCACAACTCTGTGGATGCCCGCCGCAGCAGATGAATTAGTTTGTAATAGCTTCATGGCTGGTTATCCGCCTATTAATTTCTAGCTTTCAATTAAACACTCTGTCATATGTTAGCACCTCGCCCTCAGTGGGATCTTGAGTGCACATTCTTGACGCTGAGTAGTTTCTTTCAAGTACTTTCCTTTAGCTTCTCCGCCATATGACAACACCAATCCTTCATTGGGATTGAGTGTGCATTCTTGGTGTGAGTTCTTTCAAGTTTGATTTTCTATTTGGAGCTAACGCTAATCAAGTTGGCTAAGTGTTGGTTATGTTGTGTTAATTTATCAAAAAAATTGTTTAGCATATTTCAGTGGTATCAGAGCAGAAGACCCTGCCATCCTGTGGCAATTTTGCAGTTGTTTGTCTGATGAGAGACAGAGACATTAGGCCATTCACTAGAAGTCAGGCTAGAACTTAGCATCAGTTTCCACCTATTCTAGAGGCAGAGACTTTTTCAGGAGTCTTGAGGGATCTTGACAAAACAGTGGAAGGTACCGAAAAGACAATTGAAATAATGTCAGACAGTGTAAGGCAAGATAATGAAGAGAGGGACAGAGTTGAGAAGAAGTTTGATGGGATGATAGACATGATGTCCCGATTATTGTCCAAGTTGGACTAGCAAGTAGCCCAGAATATCATTCAGCCCCAAAATAACTCAACTGGAGAAAGCAGTGGAGTTAATGGGAATAATAATAGTGGCAGTCCTGAGGTGAATACAAGAGACAAAATTGTAGGTCAGCATGCTGCATTCCTAGTGGGTCATCCTCTAGACCCCTTTTTCTCGTCTTCACACCAAGGGAAGAGCAACAATCGGTTGAAGCTGCACCAACTTTTGCTGATGATGCACGTCAAGCTTACATGGAGTATGTTTCCTTACCTCTTGACTTGAGAGGTACTTGGACCTTTGATCAATACATGAATCAAAGGATTCGAAGAAATGGAGGAAAGATTGAACAACATCCTCCTATGGCACCTAGAAATGATTTCTACCAAGCATTGGGAAAGATTACTATGGAACATTTTGATGGTAATAATAAGTGTACAGCTAGATCATGGGTGCAGAAGTTAGATAACTACCTCTCTCTCAGACCCATGCCGGAAGAAGATGCTATCAAATTTGCTACTTTGCATTTGGATGGGATAGCTCATGAATGGTGGACTCATGGTTTGGTCACTCTTGGCCATAACCTTGTTTGCACATATGGTGAGTTTACCAATAAGTTGATTGAAAGATTTGATACCAAAGATCTAGAATTGAGATTCAGAGAATTGGCACAATTGAAACAGCAAGGATCTTTAGAAAACTATGTGGCTGATTTTCAGAGGTTGTCAGTAATGGTGCCTAACATTACTGAAAGAAGACTTGTGGTTCTTTTTGCTGAAGGTTTAATGGAGCCTTTGAAGGGTTGGGTCAAAGTTTTTGATCCACCAACGTTAGATGAAGCTATCAAGAAAGCTAGGAGCATGGAGTTGGCAGCCCCAAGGCCTAAGTTTCACTCAAAACCATTCAGCCATAAGAAAGATAAAAAACATTCTTCAAATCTGCCCAAGAAGTTTCCACCAAGGTTGTCAGAAGAGCTCAAAGAACAGCTTAGAAAAGATGGAGTTTGCTACACTTGTCGTGAACCTTGGGTTAAGCGTTACTGTTGCTATGGAAGAGGCAAAGCAAATCTAATGGAGGGCTATTCTGATTTTGAATTAGAATCTGATTCGTCTGATCAACAATACGAATCAGCAGGTAGTGAAGGTGAAGAAGCTCCAAAAGAGAAGTCCGATGAGGTGGGAGATGGTAGTGCTTTTGCACAACTATCAAGTTTTCAAAAAAATGAGTCCTATCGGGTTCATGGAGTTGTGAATTCACAAAGGATAGTTGCTCTAAGTGACACCGGAGCAACTCACAATTTTATTGATGAAGGTTTAGTTGCTAAAAAGGGTTTGAAGACTGAGGAATTCGATGGCTTCAAGGTAATGGTTGCAGATGGTTTTACTATGTCTTGCACGAGGAAGATTCCTAACCTCTCTATGCAATTGGGGAATTATGAGATTAAAGATGATTTTTATGTGGTGGGAATTGGAGACACTGATGTTGTACTAGGCATACAATGGCTGCGATCTCTTGGTGAGATCACTTTGAATTTGCAAACTATGGAGCGTAAATTTCAATCTAATGGAAGGAAGGTTGTTCTAAGAGAGATGTCAAATGGGGGCCCTCGAATTGTGTCCTTGAAGAGGATGGAAAGGCTGATCCGTCACGATCAGGTTGAATGGGCTGCTGAATGTTTGGTTCTACCAGCTGATCCGGTGGAGGAGAAAAGGCAATATCACCCTGATATTCAAGCCTTACTTTCAAAGAAGAGGAAAGTCTTTGGAAGCCTACCTCTTGGAAGACCTCCTGAAAGAGGTTCTGAGCATGTAATTGAGTTAGAAGAGGGAGCAAAGCCTGTCATGACTACACCTTACCGTTATCCAAAGAAGTAGAAAGATGAGATTGAAAAAGCCATCAAGGAGCTTTTGGAGAGTGGTTTCATTAGACCAAGCAAGAGTCCTTTTGCTTTTGTAGTGGTGCTGGTCAAAAAGAAAGATGGCACAATGCGTATGTGTGTTGACTACCGCGCATTAAATCAGAAGACCATCAAGAATAGATATCCAATCTCTAGGATTGATGAGCTTATTGATGAGCTCCATGGGGCTATGTTCTTCTCGAAGATTGATCTTCGTTCAGGCTATCATCAAATCAAAATGAGGGAGGCGGATATAGAGAAGATAGCGTTTAGATGCCATTTTGGGCATTTTGAATTTCTTGTCATGCCTTTTGGTTTGATTAATGCTCCAGCTACATTCCAATCTTGTATGAACAAGATTTTTAGACAGCAGTTGAGGAAGTTTGTGCTCATCTTCTTCGACGACATTCTCATTTTCAGTAAGTCATGGGAAGAGCACCTTAAGCATTTGGAAGAAGTGCTTAGTATTTTAGAGGCGGAATGCTTGTTCGCCAAAGAATCAAAGTGTGAGTTCGGGATGATAGAACTCTTATATCTTGGCCACATTATCAATTCGAAGGGTGTGAAAGTTGATCCTGAAAAGATAAGAGCCATTCTTGATTGGCCAACTCCAAAGAATATTTCTCATTTGAGAGGATTTCTAGGGTTATGTGGATTCTATAGAAGATTTGTGAAAGGATATTCTCATCAAGTAGCACCTCTCACAAATCTTACAAAGAAAGGAGCTTTTCTTTGGACTAAGAAGGCACAAGAAGTTTTTGATAAGTTTAAGCAAATTATGAGTACATGTCCAGTGTTGGCTCTTCCGGATTTTACAAAATCTTTTGAATTACAGTGTGATGCTTCAGGTGAAGGTGTTGGAGCTGTTCTAATGCAAGACAAACATCCAATTGTCTTCGAAAGCCGGAAGTTGAGAGGAGTAGAAAAAACTTACTCCATTTATGACAAAGAGATGCTTGCCATCATGCATGCTTTGTCTAAATTCCGTCAATACTTGGTGGGAAGTAAATTTGTTGTTAAGATTGACCACAATAGTCTTAAACATTTTATGCGCCAAAAGGATTTGAATGAAAGGCAGCAAAAGTGGGTAAGTAAACTCCAAGCATATGACTTTGACATTGAATATGTCAAAGGGAAAAATAATGTAGTGGCTGATGCTCTTTCAAGAAGGCCTCATTTGTGGTCACTTTGTGAGTTATCAGCAGATTGGAAAGAGTTAATTGCTGCTGATTATGTTAAAAATCAGTTTGCAACCAGCTTGCTAGAAGGTCATTTGGTTGATGAAAGGTATAAGTTGGTTGATGGGATAATTTACTATAAAGATAGAATCTTTTTAGTGCATGAATCTAACCTTAAAAAGAAGATTCTACAATCTTTTCATGATGTTCCCCTTGCTGGTCATCAAGGGATTTTCAAGACTTATAAGCAGATTCGTGAAAGATTCACTTGGAAAGGGTTGAAAGAAGAAGTCTTGAACTACATTAGAGAGTGTTCGATTTGTCAAAAAAATAAAAATGAACACTCTTATCCAGCTGGTCTGCTACAACCCTTGCCCATTCCGAATCATAAATGGGAAAGTATTGCCATGGATTTCATCACAGGGTTGCCCAAGGTGCAAGGACGTGATTGTATTTTTGTTGTGGTTGATAGACTAACAAAATTTGCTCATTTCTTTGTTGTCACCACTTCTTTTACAGCAGCTCAAGTGGCTGAGTTGTTTTTTAGAGAGGTCTTCCGTTTGCATGGATTGCCTAAAACTATTGTCAGTGATAGGGACAGCAAGTTCTTAAGTGTTTTTTGGCAAGAGATCCTCAGATTGAGTGGGACAGTACTTACTCCAAGCACTAGTTATCACCCACAAATAGATGGGCAATCAGAAATTGTTAACAAATGGTTAGAGGGCTACCTAAGAAATTATGTTTCAGGACAGCAAAGAGCTTGGATTAAATGGCTTCATTTAGGAGAGTATTGTTATAATTCTTCTTATCACATGTCAATTAAGATGTCACCTTTCATGGCTCTTTATGGTTATGAAGCTACTAATTTTGTTGATTTAGTGTTTGGTGATAGTAGAGTTCCACAAGCACAGGATATGTTACAACAGAGCCAAGACATCTTGAAATCTCTCAAGGAAAATCTGCAACAAGCTCAAAATCAGCAGAAGTTATACGCTGATCAGCAGCGTGTTGAGAGGTCTTTTGAAGTTGGGGACATGGTCTACTTGAGGCTTCAGCCATATAGACAATCTTCTCTCAAGAAAAGTGGTGCAGAAAAGTTGAAGCCACGTTTCTATGGTCCTTTCAAAGTCACCAAGAGGATTGGTGAAGTTGCTTATGAGTTGGAGCTTCCAACTAAAAGCAAAGTGCATAATGTATTTCATGTGTCATGCCTCAAGAAGGCACTTGGACACAACGTGGTGGCTACTTCAGAATTACCTCCATTGGATGAGGAAGGTCAGTTGGTGTTGATTCCTGAAGAAATTCCTGATACTAGAGAGCGTTCTTTGAGGAGAAGGACAATCAAAGAATACTTGGTTAGATGGAGGAATTTGCCTATTGAAGATGCACGTGGGAAGGTGAACAAATTTTGTTGCATCCATCTTTTCAGTTGCTTGAGGACAAGCAATCTCGAGGAGGGCGGATTGTAATGTCCCCTTCTCATCAGTAATTTGTTCTGATACTCATTGGCCTATTCCAGAAGCCTGTAGGCGTGTGTGAGGTAAAATTAGGGTTTCCGGTTCTGAGGTTCTTTGGCATTTCTGAGAGTTTACTATTTATAGTAAATTCTATTTTTAGCAGTATGGAGTTTGTCAACTTTTAGTACTTCATTTCCGGTTGGAGCAATTGTTTGCAATTCATGTTTGTCTTCTTAAGGCATTTTTATGTTGAATAAAGGCATTGAGATTATTTGCAGTTGACCCCCTTGGCCTAGTAAGACAACTTAAGTTGTGTTTAAAAGGGGGACTTGGAAGGGGTATGCTATCATAAAGGTGATTTAATTATTAATAAAGTTAAATGCCTTGTGAAATAAAGTGGACGCCTTTTTGAAGAAGTTATTATTTTAAAATAAAGATTTATGTTGCCTTGTAAAGTGGACGCCTTTTTGTGAAGCTGAAAGGTTTCTGGAAATTTGAAGAGTCTCTGTGACTGTTGGCGTCTTTTCTTGAGGGATTGAAGAGTCTTCTACTCTTCTATAAAATGAAGGCTTTGTTCCAGCATTGGCATCCATTCATGTTATTATAGTGTTATGCTGTCGGAATGACAAATGAAATCTTGCTTCGAGGATGCTACCTCCTAGCCAATTATCCAATTTCATGTTTGAAATACAACATCTAGTTGAAATTCGTTGCTTCTCATCCAGACTAGCAGATTGAGCTCAATTGTGAAGAAATTTTGAAGATTTATCAATTTTGGTTTTGCTGTTTCATCTACAGCTGAAGGTGATTTCAAGTTATAACTTTATTTCCAGTTTGAAATTGGTTCTGGGCATTTCATCATTCTAATTGCTGTTCAAGGGTGCCCCTTCATGCCAATTTTTTGATTTTATGATTGAGAACTTGATTTTTAAAGAGAAATCGCCCCTTCAAGGAGGGCTGTACTTTTTTGGAAGTGCTTTGGGATTCGTGCAAAATTCACAGGAGTTCTTTGAAGATGTTTCTTCATCTCAGCATGGTCGCCTACCTTCTAGCAATCCATTGCACTTGATCTCATTCGATTTGGAGGTGAAATGAGTGAGTTATGAATATTTCATTGGTTTTCACAGTTGCTGATTGACATTTCCAGTTTACTGTTTTTTGTATCAGACTTTAGTAGTTCTGATTTTTGATTCATTATCAGCTGTTAGAGAGATAAATAATTGTATGAGATCATCTATTACTCATGTGTTTGAAGACTATTGTAATTCATATGTAATTTGCAGCTTATTTCTTATTTGTAAAAACTGTAAACAGCAGTACTGTTCTAGTTCTAATTGCTGCATTTAATTCTTATTCTTCTCACATAAGTACCCCTGGATGGTTTATTGCCAGTGTGGATAATTTGATTGTAACACTCTTGTACCCACTTTCTTAGTGGTGAATCCCAACAACTCTGTGGATGCCCGCCGCAGTGGATGAATTAGTTTGTAATAGCTTCATGGCTAGTTATCCGCCTATTAATTTCTAGCTTTCAATTAAACACCCCGTCATATGTTAGCACCTCGCCCTCAGTGGGATCTTGAGTGCACATTCTTGACGTCGAGTAGTTTCTTTCAAGTACTTTCCTTTAGCTCCTCTGCCATATGACAACACCTATTCTTCATTGGGATTGAGTGTGCATTCTTGGTGTGAGTTCTTTCAAGTTTGATTTTCTATTTGAAGCTAACGCTAATCAAGTTGGCTAAGTGCTGGTTATGTTGTGTTAATTTATCAAAAAATTGGTTAGCATATTTCAAAAAATAGCAGGTTAGCACGAGAGGTAGGTGTGAACATGACAGTTAGGTCATGAGGATCACGTGGAACGAATTTCAAGTAAAGGGGAGTTGTAGAAGTTCAAGAATCAAAAGGGGTTACTAAAAATAGAAAGCAAGGGCAAAATCAACTAAGTATACGGGGTCACCTTCAGAAATTTCCTTAACATCCTAGATGCAAGAAACGCCTAAGGCATTCAAGGAAAAATGGCAGAGCAGACCCCAAACACGCCCATCATAAGCAGGGTGGTGTAAAAAGATTCGAAGGCACAAAATTGCCTGACCCCCTGCCAAATGCGCCCACCAAGGAAGGAGTTGAATTGTTAAGTGAAGAATTTGCTAAGGCAAGGGAGAAATCTGGAGGCACCACCTGTGAAATGCGCCCAAGCTTCAAGGAGGCATGAAAATTTGCTAAGTGATTGAAAATTGGAAGCCACACCCCCCAAATGCACCCATGAGGTGTAGGGAGACATAAAATTTTCTAAAATATGGAAAACTGGAGGCACCACCTCCCAAATGCGCCCAAGGAGGGAGTTAGGTGGAGGAAAATTTCTAAGTCGTGGCAAAATGGAAGCTCACCCCCTCAAATGCGCCGAAGAGAGGAAGAGTTGAAAGAAATCTTGCTAAGGCATGAACAATGGTAGCTCACCCCCTCAAATGCGCCCAAGAGAGGAAGAGTTGAAAGAAAAATTTGCTAAGGCAAAGATGAAAATGGCATGACCCCCCTCCAAATGCGCCCAACTTGGATAGGTAAGTGAAAAAGTTTCTAAGGCAAAAAGTTGCCTAACACCCTCCCATTTGTGCCCTAGAAAAGGGAGGAAGCTAAAAAATTTCTAAGTGTTAGTAAAATAGAAGCACACCACCTTAAATGCTCCCAAAGTGTGGGGAGATAACCAAAAATTTTGTAAGTGATGAAAGTGGAAGCTAGACCCATCAAATGTGCCCAAGTTGAATAGGTGGCATGGATTTTGTCTAAGGCATTGAAAATGGCAGGAGGACTACCTAAATGCGCCCAAGGCAGTATTGCAAGTTGGAGAAATTTTCTAAGTAGTGAGAACTTGCTTGACCCCCCTCCATATGTGCCCAAGTTGTCATGTTGGCTAAAAAGTTTCTAAGTGAGGAAAGAAGTAAGAAGACCTCACAAATGTGCCCTAAGAGAAGCAAGTAGGATGAAATTTTTCCTAAGGCATTGAACATGAAGCGAGAGGGGCTAAATGCGCCCAAACACCAAGGAGGAACATGGAAAAATTTCTAAGTCAAAAACAAAAGACAACCCCCTCAAATGCGCCCTACTTGGAAGCTTGAAATTTGTCTAAGGCAAGGAAACAAAGGCACAAGGTCTAAGATGCGCCCATGAAGCAGGGCATGAGAGGGGATACCCAAGAAACTTTCTAAGGCATAGAGGTTGAAATGTGCTCAAGAGAAGAAGGCTCCAAATGCGCCCAAGGAGATAGCAGGTCAAGTAAGAAATTGTCTAAGTCAAAATCAAAGTGACACCCCCAAATGCGCCCTTAGGAAGAAGAAGCTGGATAAAAATTTCTAAGGTTGGAAATTTGAACACCAAGGGGTAAAATGCGCCCTAGGAGAATCAAGGTGGCATGAAAATTTGTGTAAGGCATGGAAAATGAATTGGCACCTCTCAAAATGTGCCCAAAGAACAAGTGGGGATGGAAGATTTCTCTAAGTCATGAAAAACATGGAGCTCACCCATCCAAATGCGCCCACCATGGAGTAAGATATGGAAAACATTCTGAGGCATGAAATGAAAGCTCAAGTCTCCAAATGCGCCCTAGGAGGAAGAAGATGGATAAAATTTTTCTAAGGCATTGAAACAATAGGCACTAGGGGTAAAATGCACCCTAGGAAGAGTAGGTGGAAATTAACCTAAGACATGAAATGTGAAGTAAGACCTCCTAAATGCGCCCAAGGGGGAATACATGAAGGGTTTTTCTAAGGCACAAATTCCATAGCACAAGGTGGAAATACGCTTAGCACTCAGGGTCTCAAATGCACCTAAGGAACAAGGCACAAGATGAATGAAGTTACATGAAAGTCTCCGAGGCGTCGAAGATGAAGCACAAAACACAAGGGGTCATATACGCCCAAGATGAATAGGATGCTTAAATATTTCTAAGGCATTGGTGGAGATACTCCTAACACAAGCATCCAAGTGCGCCCTAGCACACAGATGTTAAATACGCCCATGATGAAAAGTTATGAAGAAGTCAAAATTTGCTAGGAGAAAATGATGAATTCTATCTGATCCAGAGATCAATCAGACCTTGAAAATCAAAACATGGAAATTAGGTAAGTGAATTGAATTTATATTATAAAGTGTTTTGATGTTCTTCTCTTTATTTGTTTTGCAGGATGAACGCTGGGACCAAAGCATGATGGCTTGAGGTGATGGAATGAATACTCTGAAATATTCCCCTTACTTTTTTTCCCAAAATTAGACACACAAACTAGCATCAAACCACTGATTAGTGTTAGCTCCAAATGCAAACCAACATGTAAAGTAACTCTAACCAAGAATGTTCACCAAGATCCCAATGTGGGCGAGGTGATAGCATATGGGCAGAGGATCATTAGGTATAAACTGAACTGAAATTACAATTCATCTGCTAATGCAGGCACCCACAAGCAGTGGGAATACTCCACTTATTCAGTGGGTGAGATTATTACATTATTAAGGCGGCAAGCCAGCCATTAAATCCTCTCTTCCACTTATTTCGTGGGGGGAAAACAATCCACACAACCACTTATTTTGTAGGGGAATTTAGAAACAAGAAAGATGTTTATTCTAAAACTCAACCACTCAATTGTGGGAGTGTAATCAAGTATAAATTGCAGCAATAAAATGAAATAGCCGTTAGTACTACTAACTAACTTTATAATGAATAGAAATAGCTGCAAATAAGAGAGATAAGCTTCCAGAATGTTCTGTATCCACACTGGCGGTAAACCATCTAGGGGTTACAATGATGTGAATTTAATTACAAGAAAATGCAGCAAATTAAATAACTGAAACAGTACTACTGTTTTTAGTTTTACAATGAAAAATAAATGCAATTTTCAAGTGTTTTTACCATCATTACAATATACAATGAAATGATGGTTTCTTCAATGAAAAACCTCTCAAATAATGATGCTAGAAGCCAAAATCAGAAAACTATAACAATCTGATATATAAATCTACAATCTGGAAATGTCTATCAACAATTAGAAAAACCAAACAAATGCTCACAACTTTATCAATATACCTCTGAATTGATTGAAACGAAATGCAATGGCTCTCTAGAAGGTAGGCGCCCAATTCACCATACAAAATCTGCATCAAAACTCATTAGATAATTTTTGTTCCAACTCCAAAGCCCTCTGCAAGTGGTACGGCCTCCAAAGGGGGGGATTTCTTTAGATAAAAATTTGCACTTTATTAAAAATTCTGAAACTCTCCAAAAGGGGTCGCCAATAGTCAAGGAATTGATAGGACCAACACCCAGAATCAAAACTAAATCACACAAAAAGCTGTATATAAAAAACTCCTTCAGCCAAATAATAACCAACAACATGAAAACTGGAAATATCTCACCAAAACTCCACAATAATGCTCAATATATACTTCTGGATGAAGCACACTCCCAATAGACCATCTGGGGAACCATAGTTTTAGGCCCGAAGAATGGAGTAAACTTGCTAAGCTTTCCCTTAGTTGTAGAAACCCTAGTTTCCCCCTGATACTGATTCTGACGGTTTTTGAAGGTTTTTCTGACGTTTAAGGTTTTTGACTGTCTTTTGAGTTTTTGTGCATCAAATGAGATGTTACAATTTGCTTGTAAAATGATAATAAATTCTATAAAAATCAAATAACTCTGATAATGATGGGAAATGGATGCTAGTGTATTTATTTTTCACCTTGGAGCTATTACAATAGATTTCTATTACATGCAATAAATAAAGCAATGTATTTTCAGTTTTTAATGAACCTGGTTGTAGCCGCCATGAATGAGATGTGAGAAGGTACGGCTCACTTGTTGGCACACTCTTCCTCTGCCAGATGCGTTCCAAATGCTCCCTTGATATATGCGCCTCTCCTGCTGAAGACAAATGATGAAGAAGGAAGGCTTGGTGCTCTGGGATAAAAGGACGTCCTTGCTGATATGGTACGGCCTGTCACAGCAATGGTACGGCCTGGTAACAACAGCAGCAATAATAACTTGTACGGCTTCTCTTCTTGATCTCCAGAATAACCAAGGATATGCGCCTGGATAACCCTATATCTTCTGGATCAAATCTCTGGCCAAAAGCTTCCTTAAAACTACGCTTCAAGATAAATAGTACGGCCCTAGTACAGAAGTATGGCCTGCTGCATGCATTAATGAATTTGTACGGCTCCTTCAAAAATCAATATTTGAGTCTTTGAAATGGGCGCCTTGATGATTGGAAATACTCTGGATACAAACCACTGAAGAATCTCTGATAATAGACAGTCTCTGAAGCTCTGTAGTTTACTCTGAATGAGAAAACCTTTGCTGGCAATAAATCAGATGTTATTTCACATCCTCTGAACTGCGTCGATGGAGATGGCTCGTTCTCCAACGAATTACGAACTCAAACCCTAAGGGCTCTGTTCTCTGGCAAAGCCTGATCAATTTTCAATTCTCAAATGTCATAATGGCTCAGAAACCAATGCAAAACCCCTTTATTGCACAAAAGTGCGATTTCCTTAATAATAGGGAATTTTAATATATTCACTTTTAAATCTTTTAATTTTCTCCATAGTTCTCAGTGAAATATTTTATCATAATTTTAATTGCTAAACTGGCCCCTTCTGATGATGGGCGCACCCCTCAATGAGAAATCACTTAAGTTATAATTTAAAATTATAACTTTATATTATAAGCCTTAATTAATTAATATTTAATCAATGCAATTAAATATTAATATTTCACCCGTTAATCATCCGTTTACTGTTCCGTCTGAAGCTGACGAACTCTGAAGTGATTCTGGATGCCGCCAAAGCCATACTGCTAAAAATAGCAGGGGTCCGATACTGCCTGCCAGGAACTGCTAAAAATAGCAATTCTGCAAAAAGTCTCCGATCGAGCCCAAACGAAAGCCAACTGATCAAAACTGCCAATCTGACGCTGAGCCACACTCCGAAATGACCCTCTAACCACTCTGTCAGCCTACGAGGGTCTCATGATAGGCCAATCTCACGATCTCTGATGCTCGCCAAAAATGGGGATATGACATTAGCCGGATTCTGGATTTCAAACCAGCAGCATAACTTTACAATATTTTCCAAAGATGAGAATGAATGAGCAAGACCTCAATAAATAAGCTTCAAATGGCAAATGAAACACTTTGAATTCCAAGAAGTCGAATCACTTCAACTTCCAAAAGGGACGCCACTTCAACCTTTCACTTTATTTTGAAATAATAAAATATTATTCATCTTCCCTTTTTGGTGTCGAATTCAAAATGCAACAATAAAGCATTTATTAAATCATTAAATGCTCAACTTGACCCCTTAATGTCCCCTCTTTAAAACAACTTGAAGTTATCAAGTCTAGGCGTGGGGTACAACTTAAAAACATGAAATTGACTAAGTATAAAACTCAATCCAAGGAGATAACCAAAACCAACACCAATGCTGAAACTGATGGATTGCCAAAAATAGCATGATGACCTGAGCTGAATTGTTGATGATGCCACTGCCAAAATTAAACTTACTAAAAATAGCCAATGCCAAAAATAGTAAGTTCACCTCAAAACCAACAGAAAGCTAAACTGAGCTGGGAGCAAGACTTACTGAAAGTGGAAACCCTACATTTGCATATTTGAGTAGCCTACGGATTTCCGGAAATAGGCTAAATCCAAATGAAGAGTGTAGGGATAAGTTGGGGACATTACATACTCCAGGACAACATTACAACCTTGGAAGGGGATAAAGTTACATGTTTGAAGCCCCTCCTTGATGTGTCATTTGTGCCCAAACCATGAAGGGAGATGTTGGAAGAAACGACTAAGTGTTGGAATTTCTCCTCAAAGACCTAATATGCGCCCAACTCAAGGAGGTAGGTGGCAAGGAGGAAATGGTCGAGTCCAAGACAGGAAAATCCTTCAAGATCAGGATGGAGAAATAATGAAAGCCTAGGCGTTAGAGATCATCCTCAAGAATGACAACAAGACGTATTGAAGAACAAAGTAGAGGGATTCTTCTTATGAGTGAAGTCCTTCAATGACCCAAAAAATGTTCTCTAGCATACTTCGCACAACTCAAGATGTAGTGGTGGCAAGGAGGAAAATCATCATCAAATAGGAGAAAGAAGTAGCTGTCTTGGAAGTTTAGATTGAGAATGTACTTGCTATATCAGTTCAAGAAGTAGAAGCTATGTTGGCCAGATTCATCCAGTTTGCAATCAGAGAAAAGAACAATGGGAACGCGTTTCTGGACGAGAATCTTCTAGAAGATAGTGGGCATTAATTGCTCATAGTGGTCAAAGGGAGAGAGTGGGCATTCTTTGCTCATTTATTACCCCTCTTCTTGGTGGGAGTTTTTAGGGTTAGGGCTTATGTGGCTCGATCTGAGCCCTTAATTGTAATTGAATTTGAGCCATCCATTGGAATGGGCCAACTATAAAAGGGGCAGCCCCCTCTCATTTGTAAATCATTAGATTAAATTAGGAAGAGAGAGAGACAACTTAGAGATACAATAGCATAGATTGATAGCTTAGATTGAAGAGGAAGGAAAGTTTTCAATTTGAATACTTTATAAGAAGTTGTTGTGAATACTTTCATAATAAAAAGAGTTATCATTGTTTGTGGTTCCATCTTTTGTTGTGAGTAGCTAGCGAGGCTTCTTCGTCCTTCCAATTCACGTAGAATCTTAAAGTAGCTTAGAGTAAAATAGATTTTATTTCATGCAAGTAGATGGTAGTTGTGGAATGTGGTGTTTAATTTGAGCAAACTTCGCTTATCCATACCACTAGCGGGCTCATTGATGGTGGGTTTGCCTTGCGTGGTCAACTGGAATATTGTGAACCTAACTTCGTTTACGGTTTGAATGTTGGTATGTGTCGTTGTGATGGTATTTACATGTTGAATCGTGATCTGAATATCTCTAGTTACTCCTTCGAAGATTGCATTGGTTCTGTGGAAGCTGTCCGAAGTGAGGCGAAGCAGAGCTTGGTTGAAGTTTGCAAGAGTTGATCTCCACGTCCCGCCTTTAGAGTAGATCATAGCATCTCTAATCCCTGCAACCATTTCAATTCAGTACTTTTTGGTTAGTTTAGGAAACCTGTGCCTCATTGCCAAATCTTTCAAAGCTTGTAAAAACCCCTTTCCCTTCGATCTTCAGCTGAACAATTACGTAAGTCCCCCTTGAGATACCAACAAATCACATCAAGCCAACTGAGACTATCCACTGCATGCAGGAACCTTGGAGTTGAATGCATGATCTTTCTCGCAATCTTAGCATGCATGAGATTTTGTTCAAGAGAGGATAGAGTAACCGTTGGTAACTTTATTCTGTGTTGGTGCGGTTATAAAACACCCATCAACACCACCCAAAGATGATCCTCAATCCGTTTGTGCATCTTGTCATGATGAGATAATGTTGCAATAATCTCATCCTCCTTCACCTTCAACTTAGTCTCCAAGCTTCGAACAACTTCCGCCTCACATGAAGAAACCTCAAATTGTTCTTGTTTCCTCATGTTTGGAATCATTACCAAGTCCTCATCATCAACAGAACAAAGTGCATCCTCAGATTCATCCTTTCTTTGAATAAGGAGTCTTCTAATGTTATCTATCCCCTTTTGTGTTGCTATGTTGATGAGATTGACCTTTTCTTTCAATTCCTGAAGATGCCATCTTGCAATGGCAGCCACCAATCTAGCCCCTTTGGCTTTTTGCAAAACCATTCTTCATTCATCTTTTCGGACCTCTTTACCTCTTCGATGCCAAAATACACAAAATCAGTCCTCTCATGCTTGATATCTTTATGTCTACCAATTGGTGTAGGGCTGCCATGAATGGATGATATCATGTCATTGGCCTTCTCATGATCACAAGCTCCTATCTCATGTGAATGATGGGACATAATGCTGCTGTCCTCAAACAAATCAGTAATGACATCATGCCATTGTAAGATGTCTCCTTCAACATGTGTAGTCAAAACACTAGTGGCTGCTCCACTAAGTGAAGGATCAACTTTTACATCCACCTCCAATAGACTTTCATATGTATGAATAACATTCATTGAACCACAATTTGATTTTTTACCATGATAGGATGAAACAATGCTAGACTCACCTAATGAAGTATCACAAGAAACCTTATCTTCAAGTAGCTGCTCTAATGCAACTGGTTTGTCTTCAAACATCACCTGCTCTTCTCCAATCTTGAAATCATCCTGAAGTGTCATGTGTCCAACATCTTTCTCTATGTAAGTCTGATTTTTGCTCTCCATAGGATCAACTATATGCTGGTCACAAACTGTTGAGAATCCATCATAGAGGCTTCTAGATATTCCTCCTATAAATACCTCTTGTTTCTCCTTCTCTTCGCCAAAATCCACACTATAGTATGAGGTTGAGTCAACGACACTCACCTCATGATCAACAGCATCATGTGTGCAATCATCAGTGCACACATCAACATCTAAGGTACTGCTGCTATGTACTTCATAGGATGTCTCAAAAGATGTTGCAGAAGCCTTATCTTCGTACACTTCTTCTTCCATAGTAACTGTATATCCATCCAAAGCATTATCCTGAGATTTATTGCCATCAAATTTATTCTCGGTTTTGTTTCCTAAGGTCTGATTTGAAAAATCAGACTCATCATGACATGAATCCACATCACACAATGCACCATTAGTACCCAATTCTTGAGTCCCTTCACGTGACAACTAAATAGGATCATTTTGCACAGATGAAGTCACTATTGTTTCATGCTGATGCAAAGTTTCATCACTGTTGTCATAAATATCAGAACTAGCCTCTAAAGTAGAGACTTCTTGAAAAACCTCTTGCAAGGATGGTGTAGATAAATCATTACCCACAGCTGCACTAATGTTTCCTTGAGTCAAATCAGCATGTCTATCAAATTCATGATATAAATTTCTGCATACCTTATCGGAACTTGAAGACACCACATCATTCTCATGAAGAGTTGTATCAACCATATGTGAAGATTCTCTATCCTTATGTTGTTCAACCAATCTCCTTAACAACTCATGTGCTACTGGTGACACATCTTGCTCACATTCCCAAACAGCCCATAAGTCATTTGACACGAGCTTAGAAATAGCATCATCCTCATACAAAACCGAAGATATGATGGATTGCATAGAAGTAATCACACTACTAGGATGAACCTCATCAATAACACCAAAATATATGAAACATTTCGCGAATGACATCTTCACAATCCATGGATAAAATAATGTTTTCAAATCTGAATCTTGCAAATGTTTCAATTAGTTTTACCCTCTTAGCAAAATAAGGGTTCTTGATGTCATCCAAACTTTTAAAGATTGCCACCATGATCTGAAGTACTTCTTTCATAATATGGTTGTCATAAGGATCATTAGGAGCTGTTATCCTCATAATTTCACTGATGCATGAGATAGTTGCAAGATTTATCATCTCATCATGATGTCTCATAAATTGTGGCTTAACCAAAGAATATACCAATGGAGTTATAGCAAGTTGCATTGTTTGAGATGGATCTTGTCCAACCTTGCATAAACAAGCCTCTACCTCCTCTAAAGTACTTAGAAGAACCTCCTTTGGCTGAGATAGATGTTCTAATTTTTTCCCTGCCCTGTAAATCTTTTTTCCCAACTCTCTCTCAACAATATTCGCTGATTTGGAATTTTCAAGGGCTGCTGGTTTACCATACTTATCAAACTCCATACTTGTAGATGGAAGTGAATCGTGAGATTAAAACATTGAAACGCTGCAACGTACGCATGAGCTGATCTTGTGATTGTTCAAGTTCTTTCCACAATTGTTTGTAGCTAGACATCCTTCCCAAGATAACTTATCTCGCTGTCCAAACTTTACCCAATAGGCTGGTAGGAAACCGCTCTGATACCACTGTAATATCCCTTGCAAGTTCTGTTGTGAATTTTCCCTCAAGAAATATTGTCAGGTTCACCAAAATGTGTACAAAGATCTTGGTTGCTATGTGCCCTCTATCACTTCTAGGTTTTTCACCTAAAGGAGAGGGATAGACCAAAATGGCAATGTTCACACTTGCGAAACCACTGTAATATTCCTTGCAATATCTAACCCTAATTTGCTGATTAAGGCCTCAAGGGATATCGTCAAACACTTTGCACACAAGGTCTGATCTTGCTGATATGAATTTTTGATTGTTTTGTTATGAGTTTGAATGCTGCAAATGATGTTTTTGAAGCTTCTAATGATGCAAGATTGTCTAACAAGTCTCAGCAATGCTATGCCAACTATTTTCTACCTTTACATACATATAAGTGACTGAAAATGTGCATCTACGGCAACTAGGAATTATGACAAACACTTTGGATGCAACCTAAGATAGCATATGTGCAACTATAACCAAGTGGCATTAATACAAACAGATGGTAAGCAAACCTATAGTAATATTAATGCCAAAATGAGAACCTACAGCCAAATGACAATTTGTCAAACACTTGGCATGTAAACTAGAATGCAAGCTTGAAGCATATCATTATGTACATTACATCAAACAATTGTCATGCAACTTATAACTCCCTTATTGATATGCAATTCAATTACAATGCTGATATTGAGATAAGCAGCCAAGACTCTTGGCTTTACAGTAATTTTCCAATGCAATACAAGTCTGATACAAAATGATCATCTACAACAGCAACTTATGCAAATTAATTTAACAATGCAAATACTCCAAAAGAAACATGAAGGAACCTGATTGTGAAGTCTGGAATGATCAGCAGATGCAATGATATCTTTCTCTGATTTTTATTTGATTTTATTGAGTCTCCTTGAATGAAATCGCACCTCCAAGAAGTAGCCGCCCCTGTTTCTGGCTTGCAGCCTTAACAATAAATAATTGAGGCCTTCAAAAGTCTTCCTTTAGCTCCTAAAATCATCACCATACACCAAGGAATGAGGCGCCAATATGCCCATAAGAAATTGAGCCTTCATTAGCATGATATGAGTGAAATCGTGGATTTCCAATCTGCAGCAATGTGACTGTAAATGATGAACAGCAGTGCCTTCAATCGATGCTCTTCAATGCCAAATCGTCCTTCTCCAATGGATACAAATCATCAATACAAAACCACTATTCTTCTACAAATCGATTCATCTCAATTTCTCCAAAATTTGGCCATAGGCCATTAAATTTTGCAAACTGTAAAAGTCTTCAATAATTCCTCCAATGAAGCACAAATTGAACTTCTGAGTGAAGTCCACAACTGACAATAATCTCAGCTAATAGTTTCATAGCCTCAAAATTGCACAACCAATGAGAGTTTCGTTCCGAAAGGCTCAAGAATGGCAGAAACCCTAGCTGGTTCCTTGTCCAAACCAAAACTTCAAAGCACATATCGAGTATCAAATATCCTGGATGATTAGAAGCAAAGCCCCTCCCTCTTAATATACTTTTCTTCTCTTGAGGTCGGCCCATCTAGAATCTTCTAATAAATCATTAATAATTATTATGTTATTTGTACTTTATAATAATATTAAAATATAACTTTATAATTCATAAAGTGCAAATATGTTGGCAAAACATTGTGTTTTCCAACATCAGAATAACACATTATGTTTTCCAACATCCTGATAACACATTATGTTTTCCAACATTCAAATTTACATAGGAAACCCCCAATATAATTACTGAATCTAGGAGAAGAAGCCAACAACTGACTTGGTATCTGCCTCAAACGACCCTCTAACCATTCTCATGTAATGTCCCCCATTTTCGCGAGCATCAAAATTTGGAGGATTAGCCTATTATTTGACCTTCGCAGGCTAATGGGATTGGTTAGAGGGCCCCTTTTGGCAGCGATCAGTGGGTTTACTCCTTCAAAGTTCAGTGTTGGGTCAAGCTCAGCCTTCGTTTGGCTCAGTTTCACATACTTACTATTTATAGTAAGTCATTGGATATTGAGAGGGACCCTTAATATTTTAAGTAATGTAGTTGGATGCATAGTGGATATGTTGGTTAACTCCCAGGTTCAGACGAAATTGAGAAATAATGATTGTTTGTGGAGTTGTGTTATTTTAATTATTAATAAAGTGATTACTTTATTAATAATTATTTATAAAGTGTGCATTATAATGTTTTATTATGACTTTATTAAAATGGGGCCATTTAATGATGAAAGACAATTATAAAGTATTTTGATATTGGCGCCCAAGTGATAAAATGTTATAAAGTCAAGTTAAAAGGGAAAGTAATTTAAATATTAAAAGTTCCCTTAATTTAAGTATGTGGAGATATGTTTGCTAAAGGGGAAAATATATCTTTTATCCCACATTGGCTAGAAAAGTGTGTGAGCTTCCCCAGGGAAAGTATAAAAGGATCTTAAGGGCTCATTTGTTGACATCCAGGATTTGATATTTGTCTTATGATTTCTCTTGGGTGTTTGGAGAAGGGAGCCCTAGGGTTTTTGCCAGCGTATCGACATTGGAGAGCGAAGCTTCTTCATTGTATAAGCATTCTGAGGTTGTGAAATTATCAGCTGAAGGTGCTTAACTGTTGGCTTCAATCTAGAGGTCAAGTTTGTACTTCCTCGGATTTACAGGAGAATAAGGGTTTCTTCATCTTACAATAACAAAAGATTGTATTTCGGGTATGCTTTATTGTAAAAACTTTCAAAAGTGAACGAATAAAATTATCTCATTGCTGCAATAGGGTTTTATATTTTCATTTCCAGTATTTTATTTCATGCCTAGCATTATATTTCAAAAATACAAAAAAAAGAAGCAAATATACAGAAAAACACAAACAAATTCAGAAAATCCTCATTAGAAGTACAGAGTTTCAGGATTGGAGAGAACTAGGGTTCCTTACAGCTCATTAGCCTACGAGATTCAGGAATAGGCTAAACCCTCTGAAAATTGATGCTCATGAAAATGGGGACATTGCAGGGTTTCACTTTTCCACATTATTGGGACCAACCTCCCAAGCCATAGTCAAGAAAGAAGCAAATGCAAGCGGCCTACCTAAACTAGCCCAGAACTCCAAAATAGGGGGAGCATGAATTGGAGGTTGATTCCATTTACTCCATCATTGTCTCCAAATAATCAACGAAAAGAGGCATTGGAGAAAGAGATGAGCAACATTTTCCTCCTTGTTATCACAGAAAACACGCTTAGAAGGTCCTTGAAAACCTCTCTTCCTGATATTATCCCATGTAAGGCATTTGTTTTTGATAAGATAAGCAGTATTTATAGGGTGCTGTACCCTTTACACAATGAGCCTCAAGGGCCAAAAAAGATCAGGTAAGCATGGTTTTGAAAGGACCAAGAACCTTAACAGAGTTAAGAGAACAACTGAAACACTGCAGAACCATAGCAGAACAACTAACAACACCTGTTTAACAGATAACTAGGAGAGACAAAATACTCAGAACAACAACAGTCCAAAGACAAAGAAGACTAACTATCCATTCCTGAATCAAAACTAGGTGCAACAAAACACTTAGGACATACATCAGTCCTAAGTCAAGGACCAAGAAACAACAAAGGCCTTGAGCCACAAAACAACCCATAACACAACAAGCCCATAAGATTGTCTGAACCAACCAGGACACAAACCCCTGCAACAAACCTTCTATTCTTCAAAATGCACCAACCAGTATTACAACATTCGGTAGAGAAATGTTCTTCAAATTGAGCCAACCAACTAGACACCAACCCCAAAACCACCTCAAAAGGATGGGGCTCCTTTCTATAGGAGAGGAGGAAGTGGGGACCAAAACTACCAAAGAAACTTCCCTCCAAAGCAAGCATGCTCCACCTCAAGAGGAACCAACGACAAAGAGAAGCGCTTTCCACCAATCCTACAGCCACCAGCTCCACCTCAATAGGAGAGGGATCCACCTTAATAGGAGCAATATTTACCTCAATAGAATACAACGAATGTAGAAAAAGGTAGCAAGCAAGAACTTCAGTACAACAGGCCAAAACCTCCTCCCAAGGTATCCAGATAGAAGAAACAATAGGAAGGATAACAACAACCTCCCAACCAACACCAAAGACAACCCAAAACATCGAATAACCATCAAGTCCTTCCTTAGATAGAGCACTATCCACCACAAGGGGTAACTAACAACCCAAGGGGATCCCCACCAACAAAAAACCCACAGTCAACCACAAAGGAACATGGCCAGACCAAGCCATATTAGGGTAGCAAGTATCAGAGAGAGAAGGCAACACCAGAATTGAGTAGAGCCCCCTCCCCCCACCACACACAGTCACCAAAACAACTTCCACCAACTAGGAAGCCTTCCTGAAGCACAAAACCCAGCCCAACAAAATAGGGTAGGGTCTCCAAAACCACCAAAGAAACAAAGGAGCTAACAAGATAGTTCCCACTGAACACCTCTACAGAGGGAGGTTAGCCAACTGCAACTTCACATAAACAGGGGACCAACTCTCCAAAGTAGCTTTAGCAACAATTTCGACAGGAACCAACACAACCCTCACTCCAGGCAAAGTAGCCAAGAGAACAACCAACTCCAAACCACCCAGGCCCAGATAGTCGATCTTAGAGCCACCAAAGAGTGAGTAAGATCAGCAGAGCAACTTACACAAAGCAAGCATAGCATCATACACAAAGATCTACTTTTCATCCACGAGCAACAAAGTAGCTTACATAAAGCAAGCAAAGCCCAGGGCATACCCAAAGCAAAACTCACACCGAATCTAGAGACCACAAGAACATGTTTTCTGCAAAGAAGAGCAGCCTAGACCACCCTAGAAAAGCAAAAGTAAAAACATGATAACAACCCAACAAAGCCACCAACCCACGAAAGCATGAGAAGGCACAAAACTACACCCAACCACGCCACAAGGGAAGGAATAGGGGAGTCAAGCAACAAACAGTCCACTAGCCCAAACCACACTCAGACACCTTCCATCGACCAGGAAGCCTTCTTGAAGCACAAACCCCACCACAACGAAATAGAGTAGTATTTCTGGAACCACTAAAGGAACTTACAAAAAGAACCCGCCACCAAACCCAAGTCCCCAACAACATGAGAAAGGGGATGCATCAAAACATGCAGAGAGAAACCAGCACGAAGGCCCCAACACATAGAGAACCCAACACAGTGAAGCACCCCCAAGTGTAGCATAGCACAAGCAAACCCAAGCAGGAAAAACTCGACAAAACTGAGCCCAAATGGTGAGGAGACCACTGGCACAAAGGCAAAGGACCGAACAGTAAGGGAGAAGGGAAATAAATCCTCACTTTCACCTAAACATCCCCACCCATGAATACTACCAGGCACCAACGCAGAGAGAGAACAACATAGTGATGCGCTAGCAAACACAAAGCCTCACGACCATTGCCACCAACTGAGAAGCAAGCATTTGTAAGGTATTTGTTATGACAAACTAGCCAAATAAATATATTGCATTTTGGCCAACAATACTTGTTCCAAATTTTCTTCCACCATGGAACTTCCCTCCCTCCACTCTTTTTTTGCTTTAAAACTTGATATCCAAGGGCAACTGAATATGTCCCTTTTCAATCATGACCCCAAGCTAAAGAACCTTGTCCATCCAAAGAGCAACAGGTTTGTTGAGCTAAAATGGAAGTAAGAATAGCTAGGCTCCTTCCATTGAAATTTTTGAGAGTTCCCAAGTCTAATTGAGATTTTAAAATCAACCACCTTTGACCACCTTGCATTAAGAAAAATCTCACTTAATGGCTTGGAGGGGAAGGAGGTAAGAATTGGAGAATGCAAGTCCCAAGAGTCATTCTAGAGAAGGGCTTTTCTTCCGTTTTTCACAATCCAGAACAAGCCCTCTTTAACAATTGAAGCACCCCTCTTAATTGTATCCTAGATCATAGAACCTTCTTCAAGAAGAGCCATTCTAGGAATATACTCATTCTCGGCCCCACCAAGATACTTGAAATTAAGAATTCTTTCCCAAGGTTGTGTAGGATTCTTACACCACCTCCAAAAAGCTTTGGTAGCAAGGGCTTGACAGTTGAGCTTTGCCAATCGAAGACCCAGACTACCAAATATTTTTGGCTTGTAAAATTGGTCCCAATTAACTAAACTCTATTTCTGAGTCTGCAAATTCCTTGCCCAAAGGAACTTTCTAGAAAGCGTGTCAAATTCTTTTAGAAAGCTTCTAGGAGCAAATAACACAAAGAACCTATAAATAGAAAGAGCTTGTAAAACAAACTCTATCAGAACCAACCTCCCTGCAAAGGACAACAATTTGAAGGTCCAATTATGAACCCTCATATGTGTTAATGATAAGTACAGCTACTGTCGATCCTTCCAGCTCTGTCCTATTGAAGGAAGCATAAATTAAATGATAGCCTATCGGCTATTTAATTTGTTGTCTTATATTTATGTGGAGGCTCGAATGTCTTGAGGCCGACCTCTCTTGTATTCTTTATGATTGTATTGAGGCCGACATTCTTTATGATTGTGTTGAGGCCGATATTCTTTATGATTGTATTGAGGCCGACATTCTTTATGATTGTATTCTGGCCAACATCCTTTATGACTTGTAATTAACATTTATCTTGGCCGACCTTATGATATGAAGAGGTGCGACCTCTCTAAGTTGTATATATACAAGGTTCATCATACAAGGCCGGAACATCATACAGTGCGAACTACAGTCAGTGCGAACTACATTCAGTGCGAACTACATACAGTGCGAACATCATACAAGTGCGAACCTCATACAGTGTGAATATCATACAGTGTGAAGATCATACAGTGCGTAGTATTTTCCAGGTGCGAATTCTGTAGGTCTCCATTCAGTCAATTTCAAATATTGCCAGGTGCGAATTTCTGTAGGTTCATTCTCTGTCAAGTGTGAAGTCTTTCCAGTTCTTCAAGATCAGATTGCGAATTGATCTCAGGGCAGGTTGTGAACTATTCTAGAACAGAATTTTGAAGTGTCAGCTTGTTATCTGTTATTGAATATTACCAGGTGCTGAATATTGGTCTTGTGTTAGACCTAACTGTAACGAGATTTGTTGCCACTGTTTTTTTTAAATATAAGAGAGATCTTTGTTGCTGGGTTTTTCTCCCTCAAGAGGAGGGTTTTCCCAGGGTATCTGCTGTGTTATTTTGTCTGATTTTTGAATTATTTTCTGTGCATTTAATCTGCTCACTTAAAATTTACATGGTATCAGAGCCAGGTTTGAGGATTGTGATCAGATTATTGCTAATCAACATACCTTTTGTTGCTCACTTATTCACTTCAGTCAAGATGGTGAATGGTTTGAAGGTTGAAGATAGACTTGAAGGGGCATCTAATTTCACTTCATGGAGATTTAGGATCATGCTCACCTTGCGTGAAAATGATTTTGGTGAGTTCGTGGAGTCTAGCATTTCTGAACCTGAGGAGGAAGAAGAAAAGGAGTGGCTGAAGAAAGACATCAAAGCAATGAAGATTCTGGTTGACTCTGTCAAGGATCATATTGTTCCTATCATCTCTAAGTGAAGACAGCAAGAGATATGCTCAAGACCTTAGAAGAGATGTACGAAGTCAACAATACTAGCCGAGCCCTTGCACTAAAGCATCAATTGCATCACGTGAAGATGTCAAAGGGAGAATCTGTTACTGCATACTTCATGAGGATTTCAAATTTGAGAGATCAGCTCTCAACGATTGGGCATATGGTTGAAGACAAGGATCTGACTATGCTTGCTCTCAATGGGCTGCCTTTGTCTTGGGAATCATACATTCAGGGAATCAGTGCAAGGTCAAAATTGCCTAAGTTTGATCGCCTAAGATCTGACTGCATTCAAGAGGAATCTAGGTTGATGGCAAGAGGCATTGGTCAAAGTTCAAGGAATGAAGATATTCATGTTCTCGCCTCCCATACTTCAAAGAAGAAAGGAAAAGAGGGAAGGAAAGGATTCTTCAAAAGGAATAGGGACAAGGGAAATGATGAGGCACCTCCATCCAAGAAGAAGAGGGATATGTCCAAGATTCAATGTTTTAGGTGTGATAAGTTTGGGCACTTTGCCAAGTATTGGCCAACTAGACCTAAGCAGCAGGCCACAGTTGCGGATGTTGATGATGCCTCTCCTCAAAAGGATTCAAGTGAATATTTGTTCTATTCAGCATTATCAAGTAGTGTACCTTCCGACACCAACACTTGGATAATCGATAGTGGTGCTTCACAACACATCACCGGTTTCAAGGAGCATTTATCAAGTTTGGTGGAGAAGGAGTCTTCTGAACAAGTCATCATTGGAGATGATGCTAGCTATTCCATGAAAGGAATTGGGACTTGTTGTGAC
This sequence comes from Sequoia sempervirens, assembly GCA_007258455.2. NCBI lineage: Eukaryota > Viridiplantae > Streptophyta > Pinopsida > Cupressales > Cupressaceae > Sequoia > Sequoia sempervirens. The sequence goes on from VDFB02263709.1 coordinate 55,484, forward strand.
CTTTTTCACACATCACCCCATTCAAATGGGGACCCCTAATTTTTGCTCCATTCTGGTCTTTTTGGCTTTGGTTTTTGGTCTCTCTCTCTGTCTGTCTCTTTTCTGATGGTCTACTTCCCGGGATTCCTCTGCCGTTGAGCTTAAAATGCAAAAAAAATTCTGACCAAGTCTGAAAATTAGGGTTTCATCTTTCCTGGTCAGTCCAAGGTCGAACGGGTGAATAAATTGAAAATTGAGCTTCACGTTCTTGTCAGTATGCTGCCAGCAGGCTTTCGGCAAATTTTCATCAGATTCTGAGGTACTTACTATTTTTAGTAAGTGTGGAATTCAGGGCAGTTTGTCAGCTATTTTGAGATTCCGATCGTCACACTGCATTCAGAGTGTACCAGACTGCTTGCATACCAAATTTGAGCAAAAAACGGATAACTTACTATTTTTAGCAGTCCGGCTTCCGGCACGAATTTTAGGGTCCAGATGCAGAGATTTTCTTTGCATGTCTGGATATTCCTTCTGGGTTTTTCGAGACCTTCGCGGTGACGTAACATGCAAGTCGAGGCGACCACTTTCAGGATTCAGCCTTCCGAGGCTATTTTTAGGGTTTGCATGTCGAGCTTTTCTTTGCATGTCAAGTGATTCCTGATGGGTTTTTCGAGAGCTTCGCGATGGTGTGACATGCAAACGGAGATTCCCACTCAGTAAGGAACTTGCTATTTTTAGCAGGTATGCCCCGGCAGCCGCCTCCCAGTAGTTCAGGTTCACGAGCCGATCGCAGTGCCATAGAAACAAGAGCAAACAGAGTTCATTTGGGATGCATGCAATGCAAATTAGGGTTTCCAGCTTCGGAGCCTAAAAATAGGCATCAAAAGTCAAAATCTTCAAAATCCGATGTAAACCACACGATCAGCTTCTTCGCTATCTGGGTGAAATTTCAGGTCAAACGGAGCACTTACTATTTATAGTAAGTCAAATTGAAACTGCTAAAAATAGTAAATCAGCATGCGTCGTGCCACAAGCACGTGGTGAGGATCGCCTCATTCAAATTTCGCGTCGATCGAGCTTGGGAGCTATCAAACAAGAGCTTACTATTTATAGTAAGCCACCTTCAGAAACAGGCTAAAAATAGCAGGGCGACTAAAAGTGGCAGTGTCGACAAGTTGATAAAGGCATGAGGATACTATGTTTAAAATTTCAGGCCATTCCGAGCTTCAGAAGTCCAAATCCAGAGGACTTACTATAAATAGCAGGGCACGTAGGCTGGCGAGGAACGCGAAAATTTGTCTAAGTCTGGAACTTCGTCCGGCAGGCATGGAGAAGTCCGCCCATCTCAGCTAGAGGCGTAGAAAATTTTTGAAAATGTGAGTTCGTCCTGCTCAGAGGCAAAATGCGCCCACCTCTCAACAAGTCAAAAGGGTCAAAGAACTTCATCCTGCTCACATAGCAAAATGCGCCCACCTTGAGAGTTGAGAGCATGAAAAAAGTTCTAAGTGTAAACTTTATCCACCTCCACTGGCAAAATGCGCCCAAGGAGTTAACAAGAAGAAAAGGTCAAGGAAAGTCAACGAATTCCATCCTCCTGCCATGCTAAAATGCGCCCAAGGAGAAGGAGGGAAGTTGTGAAAATTTCTAAGTAAAATTCGTCCTTCTCCACACCTCAAATGCGCCCCATGCAAGCATAAGCTGGATAAAGTCAAACTAGTCAAATGTTTTCATCCTCCTCAAGGGCCAAAATGCGCCCAAATGCATGCAAGTGAAGACAAAAAAATAGAAGCTGAAAAGTCACAAGGAAAGGCGTTAGAAAGTTATCCTCCTCCACATAAGAAGTGCGCCCAAATAAGGGCAAGTAAAGACAAAAACAAGATGGGGAATATTCCAAGGTGGTCAAAGGCGTTAAAGACTTCATCCTCTTGTATATGCAAAATGCGCCCATCCTCCTCTATGTCTCAAATGCGCCCATGTTTGGATGTGAAAAGTGAATAAAGGAGGTAAATAAGGTGAAACATTGCCAAAGCATGGTGAAAGGTGGTAAATGTTAGGCGCTCAAGGTATTAGAGATTTTTTTTAAGGGCGTGTGAGGTGGTGAAGGTGTCTAAGGCGTGATTTTCCCTCATGTGTGTGCTAGGCGCCTAAAAGTTACAAGGTGTTAGAGAATTTTTCAAAGGTGTTGAAGATGAAATGAGACGTGGTTTCAAAATTTCTCTAAATGGTAATATTATTCTCCAAATGCTATGCGCCAAGGGTGGCAAAGTGAAATAAAGTATAAGAAAAGTGCTGGAAAATTTTCCTAGGCGTTGGGACTTCAAATAAATATTTTTTCAAGTGTGAAGCAAAATGTGAAGATGTTGGAGGATAAAATGTGCCAGGCGCCTCTATATAAAATTTTCTAAGTGAAGTTGGTATTTTCACAGGCAAAGTGGATCGAGCTGGATATAAAATTTCCAAGGCAAAACTTTCAAAGTGATTCAAGAAAATTTCTAAGGCACAAAATATTTTCTCTCTTGGAGAAAAATGCCTAAGTCTGGAGAGGTGGTGAAGTGTTAGAAAAATTTTCCTGAAGCGTGAACGGAGTCGCCTGGGGTGAAGTCAGAAAATGCCAGCTATACAGAATTGTTAAAATTTTTCCAAGTCAGAGCAAAATTCTCAGAGGGGATCAAAGAACGAGAATAAATTTGAAAGAATATTTTCTAAGGTTCAAAATTCAAGGAAATTAAATGAACCCGTTCGTTGGGGACCCATGGGTTCGATGCGTTCTGAAGAAAATTTTCTTCTGGGTATCGAAGATTGTCGATGAGGAGTTGATTTTAAGGTCTTCCACAGTTTGTCGAGGATTCTGGGATGAAGATTTCAAGCGGGCACCAGGTTGATGAATTTCCTAAAGAAAAGTTGAAAATTTTCTAAGGCAAAATGAAGAAAATGTGTTTTCAAGGTGAAATCCTCCAAGACGATGAATTTGAAAGAAACTGCCTAGGTGAATTTGCTTCAATCCTTCGTGAAGATAGTTTACTTGAGCCAGAAATGAATAAAATCGAGGTTATCAGAGCTCCAGCAGGTGAAATGAATTTCTCAAAGATGAAGTTTGTCTAAGGCAAGAATTTGAACACAAAGTTGGCGATGAGCGCTTGAAAGTTGGAGCGTGAAAATCAGGTGAGTTAAGTTTATATCATGAAGTATTCTAATACCCCTCTCCTTGCTTGTTTTGCAGGAGAAATGTCGAGGCCAAACGATGATGAATTAGTGTGATGATTTGAAGTGGAAGGAGGATGAAGATACTAGTTACAATCTCGAAGGAGGAAAATTTGCAAGAAAATGGCTAAGTGTTGAAGAAACATTTTCAAGGCTCAAAGTGACGAAGATGAAGACCCTCAAGTGGAAGAAATCAAAGGATAACGCCAAGAAAAGAAGATCGAGAACAGTGTGAACGCGTCTACAAATGGAATCTTCTAGAAGGATGATGGTGGACATTGTGGCGCATTTATTACCCCTCTCCTCTATGGCGGTTTTTAGGGCAATATTATTTAGGGCTGAGGTTGCGCAATTCTGGCCACTCTATTGATTGTAACCCTAGCCGTCTTTTGGGACTTGGCTAGCTATATAAAGGGGGGAGTCCCCCTCATTTGTAATTCATTAGGAGTTAGAACCAGAGTAGACATTAAGAGAGCATTAGCTTTAGAGCTAGATAGTGTAACATTGTAGAGCATTTTTGCATCATTTGGAGAAGAAAGAAAGTTTTCCCTTTGAAAATTTTTGAGGAAATTGTTGTGTAACACATTTTATGATAATAGATCTTTTCATTGATGATGGAATTCGTCTTGTCATGAAATGCTAGCAAGGTTTCTTCTTCCTTTCGTATCCAAGTAGCTTAATTCATGCAAGTAGCTTACTTTGGTGTGTGTTGTTTTATTGAGATAGCTTCGCTTTATTCCATACCACTAGCGGCTTGTTGATGATAAGTTCGCCTTGTGTGGTCAACTGGACATTATCTTGTGTTTAACTTCGGTTGTGATTTACATACTTATATGCGTTGTTCTGATGGTGTACGTATGTTAATCTATAACTTGAACACCTTTCGCTATCCCCTTTGAAGATTGCACCGATTTTACTGAGGTGTCCGACGGAGGCTAGGTGAAATCTGGTTGAAGTCTATCAAAATGAAGCTCCACATACCCTGCATTTAGAATAGAATATAAATTTCTTAGGCCCAACCCCCTTTACTTTCCGCACATTTCCGGTTAGAATTAGGAAACTTGCGCTCACCTGCCAAATCATTTGAAATCACACGAAAGCCCTTAGTCTACTGTTTGTTGTTAGCCGCCGAACAATTGTGTAAGTCCCTTGAACATACCAGCAATATCACATCGAGCCAAACTGAGCCTATTCGCACTCAAGGAACCTTGGAGTTGAACGCACGAACTTTCTGGCAATCTTAGCGTGCGGAATACTTTGATCAAGAGAGAATAGGGAAGCCATTGGCAACTTTATTCTGTGTTGGTGCGGTCTCAAAAACCACGTCAACAGGACCTCTACACTTCACTTGGATTCCGGCATATCACTTCATTTGGGTAATGTACTTTATGTTCCTGGAATCAAGCGCAATCTTATTTCTATATCAGCATTGGAAGATAAAGGATATCAATTTGCCTTTTCCAAAGGAAAAGTTCTAGTGTGGATGCAGAACTCTAGCTTCAAGGATGCTCAAGTAATTGGAGTTAGACATGATAACCTCTACAAGGTTTGCTCACATTCTCTTCAAGCTTTGGTTCATGACTCTTCAAGTCTTTGTGATCTTTGGCATCGGAGATTGGCTCACTTACACTTCCGAGCCCTACCTATTATGGAGAAGATGGTGATGGGCCTTCCTAAGTTCAACCAGGAGCACGAAGGCACATGCAAGGGCTGCGCATTAGGTAAGAACATAAAAGCCCCTTTTCATAGTAGAGAAAATAGATCTAAGTGTATTTTAGACCTAATTCATTCTGATTTATGTGGTCCAATGTCTGTTCCTTCTTCGAGTGGTTTTTTGTATTATGTTCTTTTCATTGATGATCACTCTAGAAAGACTTGGATTTATTTTTTTAAATCTAAAGAATCTGAGGAAGTATTGGATAGGTTTAAAGAGTTTAAAGCCTCGGTAGAAAATTTTTCTGGAAAAGAATTAAAGTCCTTAGATCTGACAATGGTGGAGAATACACCTCTGGTAGTTTTCGGAATTTTTGTATTGATGCAGGGATTAAGAGGGAGTTCTGTGTTCCCTATAATCCTCAACAAAACGGTGTTGCAGAAAGAAAGAACAAAACGATTGTGGAAGCAGCAAAGGCCATGATCCATGATCAAGATTTGCAAACCTTCCTATGGGCAGAAGCTTCCAGGACAGCTGTATATGTTCAGAACAGAAGTCCTCATAAGATCTTGGAGAATATGACTCCAGAAGAAGCCTTTACAGGGAAGAAGCCTGAAGTCAGTCACTTGAGGATCTTTGGTTGTCCTGTCTATGTTCATGTTCCCAAAGAAAAGAGAACCAAGCTAGAGTCTTCTGGCAAGAAGGGAATATTTGTGGGATACAGTGAAAACTCAAAAGCATACAAAATCTACATTCCAGGTCAGAAGGTGATAGAGATCAGTAGGTATGTCACATTCGAGGAAGATATTGCATTCAGAAGATCCAGAGGGATTCATATGGAGATTGATAATGAAGAGTCTCCTCAGGATATGGAAGTTGACCATACTCTTGAGATTCAGAGGGAGACTATGGAACCAAAGGAAAATCTTGATCCAGTTGAACCCTTGGAACCTACTGATGGGCCTACTGACATTGTTATTGGGAGAAAGAGACCTCTATGGGCTAGTCGCACTATGCAAGAGGCTGAAAGCTTTGCAGCTCCTAGAGGCACATTCAGAGAAAGCAAAAGGCCACATAAGTTCTCCAGTTATGTTGCCTTGATGAGTCAGATTATAGAATCTGAGCCTACCTGTGTTGAGGAAGCATCTAGTCTTCAAGTTTGGAGAGATGCTATGACAGAGGAGTATCAGTCAATTCTTAAAAATGATGTTTGGGATATTGTTCCTAGACCCGAGGGCAAGTCTGTGGTATCTTCTAAATGGCTATTCAAGATTAAGCATGCTGCAGATGGAAGCATAGAGAAGTACAAGGCAAGATTTGTGGCTCGTGGGTTTTCTCAGAAAGAGGGAGTTGATTATGATGAGACTTTTGCTCCTGTTGCTCGCTACACTTCTGTCAGAACCATCATTGCTATTGCTGCATCTAAAGGATGGAAGATTCACCAGATGGATGTGAAGACAACCTTTCTCAATGGAGTGATTGAGGAAGAGGTTTACATAGAGCAACCTGATGGATTTGAGATTCATGGGAAGGAGTCTCATGTTTGTAAGCTGAAGAAGGCTTTGTATGGTCTTAAGCAGGTTCCTCGTGCATGGTACGAAAGGATTGATCGGTACCTGTCAAGTTTGGGCTTCTTAAAGAATGATGCTGATTCAAATCTCTACTTCAAGGTAATCAATGGTGATGCATTAATTTTGGTTTTATATGTTGATGATCTAATCCTTATTGGAGAAGATCACCTGATTCTTGAATGTAAGAAGGATTTAACTTCTGAATTTGAGATGAAGGACCTTGGGCTCATGCATTACTTCCTTGGCTTAGAAGTCTGGCAGAAAACAGATGGTATGATTCTAAGTCAAGGGAAGTACACCATTGATATACTTAAGAGATTTGGCATGATGGATTGCAAATCTATGTCTACACCTATGGAGACCAATCTTCATAAATTGAAAGAGGCTGCAGCTAGTTCAGATTTGGTGGATCCCACATTGTACAGACAACTGATTGGATCCTTGATGTATCTAGTTAACACTAGACCTGATATTTGCTATGCAGTAAGTGCACTTAGCCAGCTTATGTGTGATCCGAGACAGATACATCTTGTTGCAGCTAAACATATCCTGAGATACTTGCGTGGCACAGTTGGATATGGGTTGAGGTATACTTCAAATGCAGACTTGGAGTTACATGGTTTCACCGATTCTGATTGGGCAGTTGTGTCATAGATCGAAGAGCACCTCCTGTTGTTGCTTTCGTTTGGGATCCGCTATGATTTCCTGGTGCGCAGAAGCAGTCATCTGTAGCATTGAGTACAACAGAGGCAGCACATAGCAGCCTTGTATGGCAACTCGAGAAGCAAGCAGGGGCTTCGTAAGCTCCTTGCAGGATTGTTTGGACAATCAATGGAGCCTACTATTATTCATTGTGATAATCGAGTTGTGTGAAGCTTTCTGTCAATCCTGTGTTTCATGACAGATCCAAGCATGTTGAGATCAAGTACCACTATATTAGAGATATGGTACGCGGAAGGCAGACAGTTGAGGTACATTAGCACCGATGAGCAGACGGCAGATATTCTCACCAAGCCTCTCGCCAAGATAAAGTTTGTGTACTTCCGAGATAAGCTTGGTATGGTGGAGAATCCAGCCTTGACTGAGTATGAGTCTCAGCATCAGTGAGCCTTGTTAATGCATTTTCTTCTGAGACGGAAGAATTTGAGGTGCAAGCCCTTGTTAATGCATTTTCTTCTAAGACGGAAGAATTTGAGGTGAAAGCCCTTGTTTCCACCCTCTGAGCTGAGTCATGGTGGGTGTCATGTGTGAGACTCTATGACATGTGTTGTACTTGTGTTTCACCCTCTGAGAGAGTCATGGTGAAAGTCACATTGAGGTGACAACATCACACAAGTGATGAACATTTGTACTTACCATTCTATGGTTGATATCGAGACGATATCTAATATCACGGTGAGGTGATATTCTTCTCTTCATATCTGATTTGAGATGTTTTGTTTTATGCAGCTGGAAGTTCTCTCCCTAGCTGAGAGGGAATGTTAATGATAAGTACAGCTACAGTCGATCCTTTCAGCTCTGTCCTATTAAAGGAAGCATAAATTAAATGATAGCCTGTCGGCTATTTAATTTGTTGTCTTATATTTATGTGGAGGCTCGAATGTCTTGAGGCCGACCTCTCTTGTATTCTTTATGATTGTATTGAGGCCGACATTCTTTATGATTGTGTTGAGGCCGATATTCTTTATGATTGTATTGAGGCCGACATTCTTTATGATTGTATTCTGGCCGACATCCTTTATGACTTGTAATTAACATTTATCTTGGACGACCTTATGATATGAAGAGGTGCGACCTCTCTAAGTTGTATATATACAAGGTTCATCATACAAGGCCGGAACATCATACAGTGCGAACTACATCAGTGCGAACTACATTCAGTGCGAACTACATACAGTGCGAACATCATACAAGTGCGAACCTCATACAGTGTGAATATCATACAGTGTGAAGATCATACAGTGCGTAGTATTTTCCAGGTGCGAATTCTGTAGGTCTCCATTCAGTCAATTTCGAATATTGCCAGGTGCGAATTTCTGTAGGTTCATTCTCTGTCAAGTGTGAAGTCTTTCCAGTTCTTCAAGATCAGATTGCGAATTGATCTCAGGGCAGGTTATGAACTATTCTAGAACAGAATTTTGAATTGTCAGCTTGTTATCTGTTATTGAATATTACCAGGTGCTGAATATTGGTCTTGTGTTAGACCTAACTGTAACGAGATTTGTTGCCACTGTTTTTTTTAAATATAAGAGAGATCTTTGTTGTTGGGTTTTTCTCCCTCAAGAGGAGGGTTTTCCCAGGGTATCTGCTGTGTTATTTTGTCTGATTTTTGAATTATTTTCTGTGCATTTAATCTGCTCACTTAAAATTTACAATATGGAACTTTTCTAGAATCTTCTACCACTGCTCTCTTTGGAGTTTACTAGAACATAAGGGAATGCCAAGATAGTCAAGAGGGAGCTTACCTATTTGAAAATGAAGGATATTTGCAATTGTTTGTTGAATTAACTTTCGAGTATTAAAGAAGAAAATATTAGACTTATCTTCATTAATTTGTTGACCAGAGGTAGCAAGATATATGTCCAACACTTCCTTGAAACTTGTCGCTTCCCTAATAGAGGCAACCCCCATTAAAGTTGTATCATCCACAAACTGAAGGTGAGACTAAGAATCCAAGTTCCTATACCAAGACCAAGCTTGGATGGAAACATTAGCCCTTCGGAAGTTAAGTAGTCTACCAAGACCTTCTACCATGAGGATGAACAAATAAGGTGACAAGGATAACCTTGCTTGAGTTTGTGAGAAGCTAAAAAAGTTGGGGAGGGAATACCATTGATAAGGATTGAGAAGGAGGATGAAGTTGTTCAACTCATGATCCACTCAGTCCAACTCCACAAAATCCAAAAGCCGATAGTGTTCTCTTGAGGAATGACCATCTAACTTTCTCATAGGCTTTAGACATATCCAACTTAATGAACATAGCTTTCTACTTAGAACTAGACATGGAATGAATTGCCTTTGAAGCAACAATAACACCATGAAGAATTTAGCGACCCTTAACAAAGCCTCCTTGCTCTTAAGAAATGAGAGAAGCAAAAAGTGGCTTTAAACGTTCAAAAATGAGCATGGTGATGATCTTATAACATTACACAAAGCAATTGGCCATAATGAATCAAAGGAGCAAGCATCCTCCTTCTTAGGAATTGAAACATAGAAAAAGGTGATCCTAAGTCCAAATGCTTAGAACAATAGGATTCAAGGTCTTTTTATAGGGTTTCATTGAGATGGAGATCAACAAAGTGTGTAGATTGACTTTCAACCATGGAGGTGAGCCAATCAGACCTGATCTCCATCTATTTTGGAATTGGAATGGATTGGAATTGATTGACTATGATTAACCTAATTAGACTATGTACCCTAATATGAAAATTGCAAGAATCCAACAATTGATAAACAAAAACAATAGTTTGCAGGCAGATTTGAGAAGTGTAGAGGACCATGTACCTTCCTACAAAAGTTGGTATTGGTTTGAATACAAGGAGAGAGTTTTCCAAGGGCGTATGAGTCCGTATAGGGGTGTCTAGAAACTATTTTTGCAGTCCTCTGATATCGCTTCTGATTCCTGGTTGCAAGTTGTCAACACAGTTGGATAATTTTGAAGGTGAGTTTCCGTGAGTTGACAAGATGTAGGGCTTCAATTGCAACAACGAACAATTTATCTTCAAGTTTCCTTCAATCCTGTCCAAATTTGAAATCTGCACATTCAAAAAGAGGGAAAATGTTGTGCCATTTAGGGTCTTGCCTTAGTCAAACCCCGTATTAATGTTTCCACTTCCACAATGGCAATGTCAATGATGAAAAGGATAAATGATAGGAAAGAATGATGAAATCACAAAGTTTTGTAACTCACCACCCCTCTGATGGCTTCCTTGAAGGATTGAAGTCATACATATCACCTCAAGGTCTTGGATCTTGGTTGCTTGGTTGCTTGAATGTCTTGGAGACCTACAACAAGGGTTAGCCTTCACAAACAATGATAACATAAACACATATGAACTCACATAAGATTTGACATGGTGCTTGGATCTTGAATTGCTGCAACAAATCACTGAAATGCTGCTCTTGACTTGCTCTTGACAAGACTTCTTGCTCACAAATTTTCCTTCTAGTTTCAAATGGTGAAAAGACTAGGTATTTATAGGCATTTATTTAATTTCCCAAAAATTAGATCCCGATAGCCGACATTTGCAAGTTGGGTTTCGAATCTTAAAATGCCGACATTGACATATTAAAAATTGGGCCCTGACACAATAGGACTTAGATGACCTAGGGTGTCCCAGTCCTGACCCCATTTTCTAGGACATAAGGTGTCGGGGGCAAAACATTAAATGGATGTATTTGTTCAATGCTTGCAATTTTTCGGAAAATGGTACAAATGGGCTATAGAATGCATAATTTAGGAAATTAGGGACCCAATTAGGCTCAATAAATTAGGGGGGACAAAACATAGAGTGAAGTTGTTATGGGTGACTATTTACGACGATACATTTAGCTGCTACTTTAGTGAGAGTATTAACTTATGCTCAGATTCACACTAAAGTAGAAAATATGTCAAGAGAGATCCAATTGTCCCAATGTTGAAGAGATAGGATGACAATGAATTTAGGGGGGTGATCAAGCCCCCAGGATTCAAGATCCTATGGCAAGACAACATAAGAACAAAGAAACACACATGTATGAAATGCAGCAAGACAACATACACAAACATACATGTTGGAAAACTTGAAGCATACATGATCAAAACACATGGCATGATGGAACATAAAGATGACGATGAAATGAAAACAAAAACGATTTAAACACGAAGAAGACACACAAAAGACATACAATATGATGAGTCACATGGGTCTACTAGCTAGCAAGCTGTGTTATGCTAAGTGTCGATGGAATATGATGAGTTTCACAAGGCAAGCAAGCTGCATTATGCTAGACACTCATGAAATACATGGCTCCACTAGCAAGCAAGGTGTGTTATGCTAGGTGGCCATGTTAAAAAGGGGTGCTCAAGTTTATGACCCAACAAGCTTTGTTATGCTGAATCGATGACCTATCTTGCAAAATCTCGCTTCAGGGAGCACATAAAACTCACCTTAGGGGGTGCATAAAGTTTAATGTCATAGGGGACAAACAAAACTCACCTCAGGGGGTGCACAAAGTTTAACATCACGGGGGAAGAACAAAACTCACCTCAAGGGGTGCATAAATGACGATAGGATAAGTCTAAAAACTCAAGGGGTGTTATAACACCATTGCAAAAGGTGATTTATAAAAACAACAAAGGGGCTTTGTTCAATACATGAAAGATCACACCTTAGGGAATATCACACATGACATCACCACCAAGAGAGGACTGGTCATGGAATAGAAGACTCACACCTTAGGGAATACTAGCCATAGCATTACCACCAAGGGGAATGTCATATGCCAAGAAAATTCACACACTTAAGAGGACATCAAGCCCAATATCACCACAAAGGAGACACAACATAGATTGAGAAGGCCACACTTTGATTGGCAAGGTCACACTTCTTAGGAGATGTATGCTATCATCATTATGAAGGGACCATTCTACATGTAAACAATGAGCCGGGGACTATATGTCCCGGCCCCCACTCCCCTCCTGCCCCAACAACCCCCCTTAAAATGTTAGTGTACTTGCTACACTAACGTTTTAACGAGATAAAGAGGAATCCCAAGAAGGAATGCAACTAACACAAGGCTACCTAACTCCTTGCCCCCCAAGTGTAGGGACAAAGGTGAGCCCAAGATGGATGATGATGTGTTGCTCCTTGCAAAATGAAATATGATTGCATAAAGCCTAATTTATACCTCCATGTATAGTAGTGAGTATTGTGTGATACTACAACTACCACATGGCTAGGAGCATCAACTAATGCTATTGATTAAGTGAAGATCTTTTTGATGTTTTTTGTTATTTTTGAAGGACAATAGCCAAGACATCTTGTTGTTTCTTGCGTATTAGGTTCTATGGGGACACAAATTCCTTGTTCTTTTACATCACATCCTTTTCCATTATTGCCTTCGTAGAAATGTCCTGGAAGGATGATAGGAGATCACCTTGAGCTGAGGTCATATAATGAATAACATTGTCACTTCGCCTTTCTTTGACAAAATTATGGAAAAAAGAAGAGTTTTTATCCCCCTGCTGGAGCCAACTAATTCTTGAATTTGTTCCAAAATATCTCTTCTTTAAGTTCCCATTTATTTATCTCTTTGGAACAAGCCAATTCTTCTAGCAAGAAATCCTTAGTTAATTCCTATTCCCTGATTTGAGTAGTAACATCAGTTAATTTTTCTCGAGCTAGAACCTTTTCCTTAAAAATATTTCCAAACATGCTTTTGTTCCATTGCTTCAACTTAAACTTAATGAATTGGAGTCTCTTAAAGAAAGAGTACATAGCAGTACCAAAGGAGGGCTTACCTTCCTGCCACTAGGTAGCTATAAAATCATGAATATTGGGATCCTTGAGCCACATTAACTGAAATTTCAAGGGCGGCTTTTTGGGCGTAGAGAATATAGAAGAAGAAAACTTGATAGGCCAATGATCAAAACCCTTCCATGATAAGATATCTGAAGAGGAAGTCCAAGCATCCCCAATCCAATGATCAGAAACCATGAATCTTTCAAGTTGCTCTGAGATTGAATCTGGACCACATCTTCTATTGTTCCAAGTAAAAAATCCATTTCTTGGTTTAACGCCCACCAAGTTAAAAAATGACCCATTGTCTCTCAACAAAGCAAAAGATGGATCAAGGTGATTAGAACCACCCAAGTTTTCATTAGAGCTAAAAATAACATTAAAGCCTCCAACAAGAATCCAATGAAAAAGAGGAACCTTAGATCTAACAAATCTAATATGAGACCATAACAAAATATTACCATGAAAGTTTGTAGGAGCATACACATTAGAGAGAAAAATGAATCTTCTTGACTCAAAGCAAGAAACAACAACAAATAAAGAGTGTCTATTTGCAAACTAGCTAGAGGGAGAAAGTCTTTGAGGGTTCCAAAGATAGGCAAGCCCTCCAACCACACCTTGAGCTTTGATGCATTGACAGTGACTATTCCTCCAGATCTTGGATGAAAGAGCAATCAATCTTCGCTCGAAAGCTTGGTTTCCTAAATGGAAATCATATTAGGCTTGTTATCACTAATAAGATCGCAGATTGCTTTTTGATGAGAGGCGTTGCCCAAGCCCCTAGCATTCCATGAGATCACAATCATTTTTGGGGGTTATGAAAAAGGGTATCGAGCATCTGAATGACCCTAGATTCCACCAAAGATTCCCCCATCATCCTTACCTTTTCTTGATCACGCTTTCTCCCTACCTTTGAAAGCTTTTCTGAGTTACCTTTTTTGAGATTCTTTTGTTGAAGCCCAAGTTGAGCCGAAGCTTTCTTTTTACCTTCATCCTCTGTACCTACACCTTGAGAGACCCTATTCAAAACATTATCATCAACCTTTTCCAAATGAGCTTCTTGCATGGAAGGGGAGACATCAACCATAGCAAAGTCTCCACCACCAACCACTAGATCCTGGCCATCAAGGTGGTTAGCAAGAGAAAAATATTCATTACTTTGTCATGTCCCCTTCTCGAGCATGATCTTTTCAGTTGACCGTTGGCCTATTCCGGAGACCCGTAGGCTACTCGGAAGGTGGAATTAGGGTTTCTTGTTTTGTTGGTGGTTGTTGCTCGAAATTTGGAGATTGGATTGCGGATTCTTTCTGGGTTTTCAGAGAGCTTCGCAGTGGTGTGACTTGCTTTGCATTCCGAGCACTTTCTGGAATTTACTATTTTTAGTAAATTCTATTTCTGGCAGTGGTCCTATTGTTTTTGGCACAGTTGGTTCTCTTCTTCGCTCAACTTAGTTGGTTTGTTCAAATTTGGCCTTGGGGTGCATCTTGGAGAGATAAGTTCATTTTATTTAAATAAGGTTATATTTTAATGTTGACCCCTCCCCCCCCCCACCCGCTAGCCTAGCTACATCACTTCAAGTTGTTCTTAAAAGACGTTCTTCATGGGTGGGCACTTTATTGAGGATAATTTATTATTATTCAAAGGTCTATTATCATGCTTGAGTTGGACGCCATCTTTGAGGAGGGAATTAATTTAAAATAAAGTCAAATATTACTTGGAAAGTGGGACGCCACTCTTGGAGGGAAAAAGATTATTTCAAATTTGAATTTAGGGCGCCACTTCTAGAAGCTTCTAGAGATTCTTTGATGAATTTATTAATAGAGGCCTCTTTCCTTCATGGAATTATCTTATGTTTGAAGTATTGTTATGCTGCCGAAATGGTGCTGGAATTGCTTCGAGGAATGAATGCCTCCTAGCCTTGGCTCGACTTCGTGCTTGAGAGATAGCATCTAGTGGAGAATTTTGCTTGTTGGTGAGAGAATTTGTAGTGAGGTTTGCATTGTAGCTTGAGTTGTGCTTTGTAGTTCAATTTATTGCATTTCATATCAATTTCTGGAGTTGCTGATATCATAGCAGATTAGTGGTTTTCACTCATATATTTGAAAATAAAAATATATTCGTTCTGGGTATTGCATATTTCCTTTTTTCTATGCTGGGCGCCCCTTTGTGCCAATTTGCAGATTTTATTATGAACTTGATTTTATTAAAGAACTCCGCCCTTCTTGCCAGGCCGCCCCTCTTTGAAGTGCATTGGGAAGCGTGTTAAATAAATACGTGGGTTTGAGTGTGGTTTCTTGTATGCAGCTTGGTCGCCCTTATCATAGGAATTCATTGCATCAGATTTGAGGTCATTTGGTTGAGAGATGAGTGAGATATGAGCATTTTGGTAGGGTTCTATGTTGCTGGTTCTGTCTTTCAAGTTGCTGGTCTGTCATATCAGATTTGAGTAAATTGCATTTTGGTGAAGGGTTGGTGTTAGGAAGTCATATTAAGCCTTGTGGAGGTCACATTTATTATTGCAGCAATTGAAGAGCTTCTAATCTTGTTTCTGCAGGCACTTCCTATTATTTGTAAGCTGAATAGTAGTACTGTCAGCATTTCTTAATATCTCTCTTCATGTTTTTGTAATACCCACTGAATAAGTGGAAGAGGCTAGCTTGCCGCCTATTTACATTTGAATTGCATTGTAGTTTGTAACATCTCCGCCATATGGTAGCTCCATTCCCATCTTGGGTTGGAAAGCACATGCTTGGCGTCGAGTTTACTTTCAGCATAATTAGTTGGTAGGGATCCTCTGACCATATGCTCGCCGTCATCTGGCGCATTCTTGGTTAGAGTTATTCAGTTCAACATTGCATTGAGATCCTCTGACCATATGCTCACACCTTGCCCATCTCGGGATCTTGGTGTACATCCTTGGTTAGAGTTGAATTCCACATTGTTTTGGTTTAAGGGCTAACCCTAACGAACATGTGTTGCATTGCTCATTGTAATTGAAAAATTGAAAAAATTGGCTCAGGTATATTTCATACTTGAAGCTTTATGTATGGTAACTGGTCCATTGCCTTCTAGTATAATGGGAACATTGTCGGAGTTGGGAGAGATCAATTCTTTCTTACCATGAAGCTTTTCCTGCAATAAAGAGTCAGGATATTCAAAATTCTCAAGAACATCAAACCTATTGTTAAAGTTCCCTATTAGTACATCCTCTTTCCGACGATTCATATTCCTCCCCTTATTATGATATTTCACTAGTTTAAATCTATTTGGGTCGGATTCAATTGCATGCATTGGGGCTTTCCCTATCTCTAAAAATCTGAGTCTCTGGTATAGGTTGATATTCCTTTGGAATTTTGTCTGGGCAATTTCTTTGTAGATGTCCATGTTCATGACAGGTATGACAACAAAAAAGGAGAGCTTCATAATCTAGTTATTGGACCCATTGCATGTTGCTGAATTTGATTTCAACAGAGTCATGCAAGGGGTTATTCAAATCAATTTCAACACATATAAGAGCAAAAGTTGTTACCTTCCTTTCCAGAGTTTGATGAGATGGACCTAATGGTTTTCCTGGAATGACTGCAATTGATTGCATGATATCCGATCTCCAAAATTCTATAGGAAGACGAGGTAGACAAACCCAATCTAGGATTTTAGTAGGAAGTTCCTCTATCGGGTCAAAACCCACATGCCAAGGTTTGATGAAAAGACCTGCTTGGTTGTGAAAGTAAGGGCCTCCCTTAAAATTTGCACTAGAATCAGCCATACTTGAAAGCACCACATAAAAATAGCCATTCGTTATGATAAAATCTCCATATCTCTCTCAGGATGCTAGTTCCTACGAACACAAGTATCCGAAAAGGACAATGACACCCTATTGACCATGAACTTTCAGATCGATGCATGCTCAGCTAGGGACATCACATCCTCTGCTATCACATAGGGATTAATGACAACAATAGGCTGATTGTTGCTTCGCTCCAAACACCCATTTTCCCTAGGTCGAGCATCTCGCTTGTGATCCAACCTAATGTCATCATAAATTTCACAACATTTTGTGGCTAGAGGATGAAGAATCATCACTCCTTACAAACTCTCTTAAGGTAATGGGAGGGGGTCGCCCAAACCCCTAGGTAGTGCCATGCAAACAGACCCCCAACAACAAACAAAATTGGAAATAGATGATTAAAAGACAACGGAAACAAGAGATAGAAACCCTCGCCCCATGCTAGAAAAGAGAATGCTCAAAACAAGAATAATTGTAGGCCTATGATCTCATAGATTTGCACGTAGGGGACATGAGTAGCTGCAGTTGCAAAGCCTCACGGTGTTAGGCCCTTGTTGCCTCCAGCCAGCTTTGCCATCCACCTTCTTCTTCAGGTCCTACCAATGTTGAATATTGGGTCGATGACGCAATGCGACTATCGTTGTTCAAGTTGAAGCTATTGTTGAACTTGTGTTGATAATTTTATCAAGTAAATTGAGAATAGATTATATTGAGTCAAGCCTTGTATTGATAACATTCATCTATTTGAGTTGTGATTTTGAATGTAGCTTTGCTATTTATTTCTTGAACTTGTATGTTGTTATTTCTTAAAATCTCGTTTGTAGTAGATTATTGGTCTTTATTTTTAGTTAGTAGGAAGTTTTGTGATAGTTTTTTTTTCTTTGTTTCCTTCGATACTTGAAAATCTCATTTGCAAGGCACGATTCTTAACAGTCCAGTATATGTTTTTAAGGCAAAAATGTAGACACTTAAGGAAACCCCTTAGTGAAATCTTGTAAAGTGTGCATTTTTGTAAATCTTGTTTATAGTTTTTTTGTAGGGCTAGTTTAGCTTAGTTTTAGGTATAGTTTAGATGTTAGGGAGCTTAGTTTTACCTCAGACACTATTTCATTTTGTGTTGTCTTGCAAAAGACAAGTTAAAGTGCTAACAATTTTTGACTACTTTGCTAGGGGATGAGGCAATTTTAGCAAGCTTCTATTTCACAAGAAATGACCAATTGAACTCTGAATGCTTTTGTTTCACAATCTAACTTGAATTGTATGGAACAAGATTAGGAGGGTTTTTTGGAAAATCTATGGTGCTTTTCTTTTGATCAAAATAAAAGTTCTATACATTGGATAATAGTTGCTATCATCTTAGACAAAGAGGAAAGAAATTGATCTTGCAACAAAATGACTAATCTTACCTCTTCCTACCTACAATTGAAGAAATCTAGCTTATAAGGTTTAGATGAGATCAAGAAGGAAGACAATTCTCAAATCCTATTTTTAGATGCTTCATCCTTCTTCTACCAACGAGGGTTCTTCTTCAAGAGTTCTAGAGCTTGTTGAAATTTTCTCAACTTTGAGAAAATAACCCCTAGAAATAATGGGTGACAAGGTTTATAGTAGTGTTGGGTGAAAATTATGTAATCAGCTTTTCGATAGATTACACAACTTGGACTTCAGCCACAACTATGTGAGATGTAAATCTCTCCTCTCAGAAAGGGGAGGCGCCCCTCTTACTGCTAACAAAAGCGATAGTAAAACAAACAAAGTAATTACAAAGTGTACACTATACTTACGAAGTGGGGGGGGGGGGGTGTGCCACATTCATCCTTCTCTCTTTTTTTAGAGATGTTTACAATGCTTCACTGTTGGAAGTTCTCAATTCTTAATAACTTTAAACAATCAACTAGCAGTAATGCCAATACCTCTATCTTGTCAAAGCAAAGCGTAGAGGTACCAGAAATGATTAACAGTAAACTAGTAAAATAAAAGGGAAAGCTCACGAAGGCACAAAGTTGTTCCGTAGCTTTATCAATGGTGGATCTGTGAAAAGTGTGTCATTTGTCACGTTAGAAGCACAAAGTCTTCTTAGACGCAGCAATTCCTCGAACAGTATGAACAATTACAAGCGCAAAGTCTTGTAGATCATCCAACCAAAGTATCCAAAGAGCATGAACAATTACAAGCACAAAATCTTGTAGATCATTCAACCAAAGTTAAACAAAACACAAATGAAAATCTAAATAAAGGATGTAACACAAAGTTTACATGAATTACTTAGAGTCATTCAAATTCCATCAGCTAATCACCACCAAATGAGATCTATTCATAAGATTATCGAATCCAACATAAAGTCTGGTTTGCAATCCTCTTCTTTATTGATCAAATTTCATTCACAGAGTATGAACACAAAGTTTCACAATTCTGCTTCAAAAAGGGCAGCACTTCGTTGCAAAATACTAAAGGATAAACTTTACAATGGAAATCCCTCACATTATATAGAAAGAGGGATGAGCAAAATTAGGAAACTAATTGAGGAAATCAAGGAAAGTTAGGTGAGCGATTCAAGGAGATCTCACCTAACTTTGACCAAAGTCAAAGTGTAATTTGTTTTCAAAAGATTACATCTTCGAACTTGGTGCAATTACAATTTACAAAAAGACATTTAAGATGTTAGGAAATATTTACAAGATGCATAAAGGAATGCACCGGAAATGTCTAACACTAGAGATCAGGAACCTTCTTCATGTTTCCTTGCTTTGTGCGCGGAAGTCTTCGTATTTCTTTTTGGTCTCCTGTACGAACTTCTCATCTGGACCAACGGTGTAATCCACAATGGTGTGAATTCTCGTGATCGATCTCATGGCAGATGAGTGAACCTTCTTGCACCTGTCAAGATGCGTTTTCAGGTTATCCAATGTGAGCCTTGTATCACAAATGACGTTCAGTGAGGCTTCTGAAAAGTCTGAACTGTCAATCAACTTCATGATGGCTTTTTTGAAGATCTGAGATATTTCTGTGGCCTGCAGGAAGATACGATTCTCTTCAAGAAGTTGACCTGCAACTCTTTGATACCTTTTTCAAGAATAACACGATGTCCTTCGATATCTTCCTGCACTTGGTGGAGATCTTCCGTAAGAGATTGAATTACTTGAATTCAATGTTTCAAGGATTCTTTTACCTTGATGAACTTTTCTTTGTCAGGAATTACCCCGACTTCCACCAGTTTACTGAGCTTTACCTGCTTCATCTCTGACCACGACAGTAGACATTTTTCCATATTTCTGCGTTCCTAGGAAAGTGCATTTTTTTCTTTATCAAGCTCTGTGGTGAGCTTGGCCAACAAGGTAGTTTTCTCGTCCGCAACAATTATGATATGAGATCCGTGTTCTATGATCTTCTCAACGAAATCATACAACACTCTGCCTTTGGAGGCGAACTTCTTAGCTTTTTTGATAGCTGGGTCTTCAATACTTACCACTGTCAGCGGTTGTGCATTAGTTGGAGATCCTGCAAGTCTCTTTACAACAGTGGCATAATGCTCTGCCCTCTGTTTGTACATATTGCGAGCTTGCTCCATTTTATCCAGTCTTCCAGCCAAGATATCCAATGTCACTTGCGCATCAGCCTTTGCACTTTCATTGGTAACCTTGCCAAGTTGGACTTTTGTCACTGTGTAGTCTTCCATATTGACATCACCTTCTTCTTGCGGCGGTATGCCAATCTCCGCATACTTGTTGCAAGTATTGTCAACGTTCAGCCTTGAGTAGACTTTTTCCTTTTTCTTCCCTTTAGCCTTTGGAGGGACTATCTCTTCGAGGTCGAGCTCCTCTGGAGAGATCATTTGCTTCTTACGCTTCGACACTTGAGATATCAGCCAAGGAGGAAGAAAAGAGGTGTGAACTTCTGGATTCACTGTCAACTCAGTTGTCATCGTCACTTCTGAAGTTATTGTCACATCTGAGGTTACCATGGGTATTGTAACAATAGGAGAAGTGTCTGTCATCATTGCTCCTATAGACTGCACATTGAGCTGATCATGCATTGACTCATTCATGAAACGATTGAATTCATTTTCAGAAGTGATATCATACGTTGGTGAAGACAGGCTAGGAATGGATAATGGAGAACTTGACAGTTTATCAACCATATGAATGCTTGTCACTGAGGGAGTATCAAGCGAGGTTGATGCTGCAGGAATAGTGGATATTTCAACTGCAGGAATGCATGTGGTAGGAATGGGTGACGAGGGAACAGGATGTGGAGGAGTTCTTGAGCTTGGAGGGGTATGAGGAACACTGGAAATCACAGGCGATGACGTTCTAGGAATTTCCTCAACTACATTCTCAGGAGGAGTAGTTCTTTCTTGATCATGCCTAGGTTCCTGTTGATCACCCTCTTGTCTCTCCGATTCTGGTTCACCTTCAGAATCACCTTCAGATTCTTCTTCAGAATCTTTTTCAGACTCTTGCCCGCTTTCAGAAACCTCTTCTGCATTAGAGTCTGCTTCTGCTGAATTTTCATCTTTAGCGGATTGATCACTAGAAGTACCTTCTTCGTCGGAATCTATCTCCTCTGGAATGGACTTTTTACCTTTAGAGCGAGATGGATTGGATTCCGTGGTTTCTCCTTTTGGGACAGACTGGGTATCTTTCTTGCCAACAGTAAACTTGATCCTGGGACCTCTTCGTGAAGAAGTGGGAACAACCGCCAATTTATTTTTCATGCGGAGTTCTTGCTGTTGGCGAGCTTCTGCTTCGGATTCTTCTCCTTCCGAATCTGTTCTGAAACTTTTCATTTCATAACCATGCTTATGTAACCATTCTGCAGTGTTGGCTAGGATTGGCTTCAATCTCTCTCTCATACTGGTAATTTCTTTCCTAGACCATTGAATTGCAGGCAAAGGCCTTTTAGAAACCTCTTGTTCATCATAGAGAGCATTCATGATATCGCCAGGATCTGCAAAATCCTCTGGTAGGTCAGCAATATCAAGGTCTCTGATTTGCTGAACAGTCAACCTACAATAATCCATTTTGCGAATGGCTTCTTCATCTCTACAATCAGCCCAGATGTCTTCAAAGCGGTACTTATGATGATGACCCTTTTGCAATTTCTTTCTGACATCTCGGTAATTAAAACCAAACCTATACCTATAGGTCTTGATTTTCATGATTTGCATTTCAGCATAAACAAACTTGGCTTTTTGTACAGTTGGGATAGTATATCTGCCAATTGTCAGTGGGAACTTGAATCCACGCTTGTGGTTACTTCTTCGTTCTTTTTGCACTGAAATCAGCTGTCTGCATGTCTCCATGAGAACCCATTTATCCGAAGGATAATGTGGCAACATGTAAGGACAGCCAGTGTAGCACCCTACTCTCAAATAAGGAAACGTTGGGAATTGAAGAAATAGGCATCCAACTTTACTTACCACCTTATAAGCATCATCAGATACCCTCCTCCTTTCGAGAGTTGGATCAAAATTGAAAAGCAAAGTTGCGAAGAAAGCATCTGTAACCCGCCTGAAGTGATGGAAGCTTTCCTTCAATTCCAGTTGATAGAAAAATCTGTACACAGGTACTAGCATCCGATTTCCTTTTGTGGATAGACCTGGGAATTGTCTCATTACGGCTGCTGCGTACACCAGGTAAGAAGTCATATAGAATTTCAATGTGGAAGGTGTATTGATCAGCTGCTCATGTATTTCATCACTGATCTGTTTTCCCCAGTCAATGTGCACCTTTTGTCTTCTTATAATCCTGATGTATTCATACATCCAATCATGAAAAGTGGACGATTCTGGCAAGCCTTTTACTTTGCTTAAAAATGTGATCATATCTTTGACGTCATCCTTGAAATCACTTTGCAGGAGTCCCTTTGGCCATCTGGAAACAGATTGTCTAGGCTTCTTCAACCATTGGGTATTTATTAGGTTTTTAGCCTTGTTGGGATCAGCGTCAAAGACTTCTTGTGCTTTTTGTATAGAGATATCAATGTATTTTTCCATTTGAGGAACCTTAAACACAATGTCAAAGAAATCAGGGTGGAGTCTTAGAATCTCGTGCCCAGAAGAATCGATCACACTTTTGCTTTCTCTGATGTAGTGAGATGCCACTTGAAGGACAAACTCCGTATTGTGTGCAGCTGTAGGGAACATAGCTACCAAATGCAGGTTACTGTGTACAATTGCTCTCATTGGGTTAGGAAGAGGCTTCATCTTTGTTTGCTTCGCAAAATCAACCAAGTCTTGATGGCCAACCTCTGTGTCTTTTATTTCTTCCACCTTGGAGACCACTACAGTCGGCGGATAGACACCTTGATATTTATACTTCATTTTGCCTTTCACTTTTGAAGAAGACGGAGGTTTACTGGTAGTCATCAAGAACAACTGAAACTTTGATCACTCAACTTTGAAGGTCTTTGAAAAGAGACTGCAAGGTGTTGAGCCAGAACAAACATTAGTCGTTAGATAGCATGGGAATGCGCGAAACGAGCAACGATGATGGGCAAGCGTGGAGTGGATGACAAGGCATGCAAAACGATGCACAAAATGAAAGGAGCGAGGTTTAGGACCGAATTGGGCAAGTTTGAAATGTTTCAGGGAAAAATTGTGAAAAGTGTAAGGGCGCACTTTTTCAGCGCCCTTACATTTTGGGGAATTCTGACTTTGATGCAGGGGCGCTGAAAAAGTGCGCTCCTGCACTTTTCAATGTTAGAAAATATTTCAAAATGTCAGGGTGCACTTTTTCAGCGTCATGACATCCCTCTTTGTGGAGTTGGTAATTTACACTTGGGAAGAACAAAATGAAAGTATAAGCGCACATTTTGGATGCTATTATATGTGAAGCTTGAGTTTTGGAAAAAACAACGCGCAGTGAGGTTGAAAAATAGCGCTGAACTCTTGAGACACAAATTTCTTCGTGTGAAGCATTTGCAAAATGTATTTTTGAAGAGGAACCCTCTTGCCACGCATTTTGGAAAGACAAACCTACATCTTTACGCAACTATACACTAATGGTGATAGAGGTAAGCAAACACGACAATGCTTGAAAGTGGGAAGAAAACCCCATTGCGTAAGTTCTATATTAGGAAAATGCATAGACACAAGATGGACGTATGAAGAAAGAAAGACAATGAGATTGGGATGAAAAGAAACGTCCATACACCAGGAAAGATATTCAAAAAGCCGTTAAATGAAAGAGAAACGCGTGTTAAAAAAAAACGCATGAAGAAACGAAGGTAAGAATAAAAAACGCACATGTAAAACCTAAGATATGTACAAAATAATGAAGGAAAAAGGAGAGAAAGTAAGGAGAACGACTCACCAAGAGGAAGCGCGGAATTTAGTTAAGAGGAATTTCGAAAATCTCCAAAAACGTGTTTTGCAGTTTGAGAGAATTTTGCCCAGCAAGAAGGAATATAGTTTGAAGATCATGAACAATGAAAAAGGAACAATAAAACACTTTTAAGTGAAAGAAAGATATGAAAACCTAACTCAAGTCGAGCAATAAATTTATGCACGAAAAGTGGCACGATGAACAAAAACTGCAAACACATGAAGAAACGTGCCAAGGCCAGAAAAAGAGGCTAGAAAAAGACTAAGTGTTGATAAAAAGTGTAATAGCGCACTTTTTTAGCGCCATTACATTTTTAAGATTTCACTTTCATGCAGGGGCGCTGAAAATTAGCGCCCTTGCACTTTTTTATACTTAGCCAATTTTTGGCTTGTGAGCAGGAGCACACTTTTTCAGTGCAACTGCATTTTTCACAATTAACTAAGTACGAACAGTGAGACTTCGCGAAGGGGCTCGTTTCGAAGGTCTTCGCGAGGCGAACATGGGGGGACGCTCAAATTGACTATTCGAGGCTTTGGAACGTATTTCGAGGTGGCTTGAAAATCACCTCGTTATGCGTGCTTGAACTTCACGAATCATAGGAAACGGACAAGTTTCATAGGGGAGTTATCCGTGGAGCGAGCGTTGCTAGATTCCGTGATAACAAGTAGTAATGGTCCCCCACCACTTCCTTTGCTGTGGGGAGCCTATATTGGTCCCTTGTCATATGTGGTTCGTTGTGATTTCTCCTATTGCTCTATGAAGAGGTTTCTAAGTTTCATGGATGAGCATATTGTAGCCTTCACCACAACATGTAGTTTGAGAGTGGCTCATGAAGATGTAGTGTGTTGCAACACAATTTTTTGTTGAAACTTTGGTTGGTGTTGTAGCTAATTAGTTCCACCATCTTGGCACAGGTTCAATCAGAAGTTGGGAGATCATGTAGGTGAAGTTTTTGTCATGCCTCAAGCTTGTTGAGGATAGTCACATTCGTTTTGGCCATGAATCAATTGCAAAGAATAATAGGAGTTAATGAGAGAATTTGTATAGTAGCAGTAATAATGCAATTGGTCTGAAAATTCATTCACAACAATCACTAGTAAAATATTGATTTGATTGTCTCGCAAATACTCAATTAATCCAAACCTTCACAACTGAAATCTTTGAAATAAATTCAATAATCAATGCAAATGTGATTATTGGATGGAATCACCTCACATGGAGAAGAGGGTTTTTGTTTTCAAATCCAACAATGGAAACCAAGAGGCTTTTCCTCTTCCCGGATCCCTTACACAAAGGGTTTTGTCCCCAAGTGCTTCAACTCTGAAAATGAATTGATACAATGACAAATAGATAATGCATTTGACCAGTTTTCCTTTCTTTTATAAATTCCATTTGGGCACTCAATTGAAATTTCCTTTTTTCTCTCTAAAGTCCTTTAAAACACTTTTTAGCAATAAATAATAATATTTAAGTTGTGCTTTTCAAAATAGAGTGACTGGCCCAACTTAAAATATTATTATTAAATTCTTTCCTTAATTAAATTATTTTGTAAATGGCACATGACACCAATATTATGTAAATATATATGATTGAGAAAAAGTGAAAACCCATGCAAGCTGATTTAACAAATTGGGATTTTTTTTAGTTGTGACGAAATATGTTTTAGTTAAAATTTTCACTGTATTTATGGCAAAAATGGCCAAATACATCTACATGCCCATTATGGTTTTATAGTGATCTGCACAATTGAATGCAAAAGACTCCAACTTGAACACATTGAATAATAGTGGAAATAATATATGTAATGTTAAAACAAATTTTATTTCCAAGATAAAAACTAAATATTTACTGCTTTAAAGAATACTTAACACCACTTTAAGCTCAGGAAAAATGTTTAATATAAGTTTGACCCATATTTGATCGTGAAACCTTGAAACCATAGTTGGTAGACTTGAACTCGGCAAAAACTTGCAAAACCCAAAAAATTCGACTTGGCTAAAACTCAAGGAAAACTTGACAACTTAAAAAATTGCTTAAATTTCTTTAAAAACACATTTTTTTTGCAAAATTCAAAGACAATATATCCAATATGTCCATTAATGAGTACAAAAAGTGTTTTCTACTAAATTTGATTCATTTGAATACAAATTGAGTAGAAAATCACATCATCATGAGAAACCTTGATACAATAGTTGCCTGGCAACTATTGTGAATTTATGATGATTGTCTTTGAAAATCATCGTCATAATTCATAAATTGAATATTACAACATTTGATATCTTCCTGTATCCTAGTCTAGTGGTAACTTGGGGAGAGCTTCTAATCTTTGCACATCGTTATAATCTAGTGGAAACTTGAGGAGAAGTTCTAATCAATGATATTATGATAGTGATAAAGATAATTGTCTAAGTTGTTGATTTCAATCTTCACTCCCAAATCCCCTCATTGTAATCAAATTTCTTATATGAGAAGAAATTCCAATAACTAGTGGGGGGTCTAGGAGTGAAGATCTCAATGGCGTTGAGGCGTGGTGCCCCTTGTAGGGGTTTGGGGGCAACGCCCCCAGTGGGGTTGAGAGGCAGCGCCTCTCATTGGGGTTTGGGGGTAACGCCCCCAATAGGGTTGAGGGGCAACGCCCCTTGCCCCTTGTGGGGGTCAAGGGGCAACGCCCCCAACGGGGTCAAGGGGTAGTGCCCCTTGTAGGGTTTGGGGGCAGCACCCCTGACACATTCCCTGTTGCGATATATGGCAGGGTCGAGGGGCAGTGCCCTTGCCACCAAGACCAAATTAAGGCCTTTACAACCACAAAACTTCTTGTCGCACATCATTTCACAATTTTATCACTTAAGGGAGAAATTAGGTATTTGGCACTTTTTTATGAAAAATATTTGCTCTCGAAGTACTATGTGAGGAAGTGTGAGGTGTGTTCATGCATTTATAGGGCAAAATTGTGAGCTTTTTGACTATTTTTAAAATTTTTTTTTGCTTTTTTTTGTGTTTCACATTTTTGATGTATCTGGCGAGTTTTTTTGTCAACCTAGGCGAGTTTTTTTGGTGAGTTAACACTGCAAAAACTCTCGAGTGGTTTGACTTGGTGAGTTTTCGTCGACTCGGTGAGTTTTCGGCAAGCTTGCCAACTATGCTTGAAATTATATATATGTATGTATGTAGTGATCCCTTGTGTCATATTCTATAAATCTTTTATTGAATCTTGTACTTTTAGAAGGTATGGGAATGGCATATTGGTAAACATCCAATAAGAAGGCATGGCTAGTTGTGGTTTGTATTTAGATAAATGATTGTGTCTTGTTGATGATTGCTTTTGTACAGAGCAGTTATATATATATCTCATACAAGCTTTGTTGATACATAATTTAGTGATTGAAATGAATACCTATTTGGACTTTTGGACTTTTGTCAGAGATTGATAAATATATACTCTTCTTGTGAACAGTTTGTTTATGAAGGTAGCTATATATATGACTGTAATTGACTAATGTTTGCTCTGTTTTTGAAATTTTCACAGGGAAGTCAGAATATAGCATAATGATTGGTATTGTAATCAATCCATAGATTTTTTTTTTTGACTGTAGGAATCGGGTAGCACGACCCCCTATAAATTGTAGTGCGCCTGGTAAAATTTTTAATGTGATTGACGGCGCTGGCGCGACACGCCCTCCGGTACCACGGGGGTGGGGAGACTAGACCTCGTGACCAACCTCCTGCAACAGGAAAGATTTAGCCAACCGAGCTAGGGCCCCAACCCGAATCAATCCATAGATTCCATACATATATTTCACTAAGTTTTTTTAATAATTGAACTAAAATTCTCTTTAGTATTAGTTTCATAAGCAACTGAAGTTCCTATCTTATAGTTATTATTTTTATTTTAGTTTCTGCATGCTTGTTATTTGTATTTTTGATGTCATTGCATTTTTCCCATGAAATTGTAGTTAGTCAAGTGTGATGAACCCTGTTGGTTCAACTTCAACCCCTGATGCTTAAACTGATTTGTTTTGTGTTTTTAAAGGTTTGAAGAATTTTAAACAAGAAACATAGAAGTGCACCAGGCATAAAATGCACTTAAAACTGAAATGTAAACTAGATCTGAGCAACGATCAATTAATTAATCATTATTCAACCGCAACAATGAAATTACAAGCAACGAACATACCCGAATCTCTCCAGAATAATTAAATGAAGAAATGTTGTACATGCCAGGCAGGAATGGCTGAAACTGATGAAACCCTCCTGTAAATCCGATGAAGCACAAGTAGAACTCCTGAATGAAGCTCTCACAGGCAATGATTCAGCTAGTCTTCCACAGCTTCAAAATTGCACATCATTGAAGAGATTTCGTTCTCCAATGGAAGAAAATACTGAAACCCTTGTCTCAGGAAAACCTCAGAGAAACAAGAAGCAATTTCAAATAATCATCAATAATGAGGTTGAATTGCCCCTTTTTGCCTTATATCTCCAAAAAGGCACAAATTCCAAAAAGTGACGCCACTTTTGCAATTAAATACATTTAAAATGTATTTAAATCATTTCAATAGTTTATAATTACACTCAACCAAGTTGGCGTATCTTTTAAATGACTTAAGTGATTTTGATTTTCACTTTATAACTATTAATTCATTATTTGAAAATATTTTAAGTGGCTTTTAATTATTATAAAGTCAAATCATAACTTTATAATATTAAATGACTTAACCACTAAAATATTCATAACTCCCTCAATTCTCAGTGTTTTGATGTGCCGTCAGAAGCTGGCAAACACTGTACTGCAAAGGCTTGCACTGAGCCCAACACTGAACTGAAGGGGGAAATGCCAATATCCACCATTATCTGCCACTGAGACCCTCTATCCAAACATATTAGCCTACAAGGGTCCAAGTAATAGGCTAACCCATCGAACTCTAATGCTCATGAAAATGGAGACATTACAGTCCGCCCTCCCTGAAATTGCTTCTCCCCAAGCAATCACGACTGCAAAGAAACTCCACTCCTCGGAAGACCCAAAAGAAGAATTGTGAAATGTCCCACACATTTCTACCTGACTCCCATAGCACCAGCATAAACACAATTGCACAAGATATCCCTGGATCCCAAACTCGGAATGGAAGTCTGCCATGTCTGATACCCTCCGACTTCCCTTGCGCAAAACTGATCTCAACTTCACCATGTTGAAAATGGTGAAGTAAACCCATGGGACCCATCCAAACTACAACACTAACACTGTCACCACATGGATCCCAATATAATCTGTACACACATCCATCTGTACTGTGGAGATATGAACATCTGAAAGTGTTTGTATCACAACTATCTCCATGCTCTGCTAGACTCCCATGGATGTGCTGATGTTGCAAGTAATCCCCCACAAATGACGGACTCGAGTATTGGCAGCCACTGATTCCATCTACTGAAGATGGTGAATACCCAACCCACAAAGGATGGTATAATCCCAGAGCCAATCCACATCGATGTATCATCAAGTCCTCCATGTGTGGATCAAAAGAAAAGTAATGAGCACTCCTCACTGTGTAGTTGCGTTAGAACGCTCCAACCTCGGTCAATGGCTCATTACTAGCAATACTGAAATCAGGCAGCTGATTACTCTAACTTTGAGACACAAAATCAGCTGCATGGGATGAAGTAACAGATTTGCTTCTAGGAGAGGGAAACAAATCAACATGAGAGCCATACTCCCAACCAGATGACACTTTGTGAGTCCCCTGTGAAGATGATGGAGTAGCGTTGTGTACCAACACACAACTCTTAGGAGAATCCACCACTGTGACACAAGAGCTATAAGTAATCTGTCCTGCATCATTTATCATGGTACTGACCTTCGAAGAACCAAGTGCAACGAGTGGTTCTCTACTGCTCTCAACCAAAGTACTCATCCTAATTGAGACTATTGTACCTATATCCGTGATAGATGTAACCACATCCTCACTACAACCCGTGGATATATGATCCTCACCAACTGCCACTGTAAGCTCCTCCAACCGTGACTGTGACTCTCTTTGATTCTTTGATTGATTGAGTTGGCTACAACATTCCTTAACTTCTTGCAAATGCTGGTTTGCATTGGCAGCCAACATCTTTTCATTTTTAGCTCTTCGTAGCCACCCATCACACAAAACTTGTGTTTGGCTCACATCTTCTATGGTCTGATATACAAAATCAGACTTGTGACTTGAATTAGCGATGCATTCCTTGTTAATGACACCCTCATCTTGCGTGCCAATAGTAGGATAACCTTTCACAATATTTTTTGAACTTGCAATGACTTTCAAATCATCATCTCGCTCAAGTGAAAGGTTGTTGTCTTGAACATCAGACTTGTTATCACATCCGATAACGACTTCTTGAGTACTGAAAGTGTCAACGTTCTGGGGTTCCGCCATACTATTTTCATGATGTACAATTCCCTTATCATTCACCACTTCTGTTTCAATCCCATGTCCACTTGTAGGTTGAGGATCATGATCTGTTGATTGATTCCTTTCTAACCCCAACACATCAAAGAAACACAATTTCTTTTTGTTTTGTGATGAGCTTCGTCTTGAAATGGAGTCTTCAGATTGCTGCAAGCTACGAGCTAATCTTTGTTGTGAAGGCATAGGTTTCTGCTGAATATTATTTGAAATGCTCTCTACATTTTGCTGCTCGCATTTCTTTGATTTGCTTCTTTGCTTATTATAAACCATCCGATGCTCCATATATTGGTCGAAATCTAAGCGGTCTTTGATCTTATCTGGAAATGCTATATATTCCTTATAAGCAGCCATTACTTCATCAACAAATTTAGAAGCCATAATTCACAATTGCCTTAACTAACCCTCAGTTCTGAATGAAGAAGATCAACTGTTGTTTATTGCTGGTAATCAATTTTCTTGTTCTGTTTACAATCTTTGCAGATATCTTCCCTGGTAGTGCCTTGTATTTGTGATGAAGACTCCTTGTTACTATTCAGAAGATTTCTCCATGTCCAATAATGTACACGATGTAAGCTTGCCTTGTAAGTGAATTTCTCAGACCTGAGGAATATATCCCAGACCCAACTTTATTCTTTCTGAGAATAACAATGCAGCCTTAATATTCACGGTTTCATACTCAGTAATGATTAACATCAGAAGGTCACTTATTATATATAAAATCTGTAGATTGCAGAATACACAGATTGTTCATATTCAATTTGTCTCTTCTGAAATGCTTTGTTTAGCAATATGAAGAAGTCTATATGTCGACCACCTTCAGAAATATTTGTCTTTATGAATGATTTATCCCCCAGCAATATACTCTGTTTTTTATAAATACGTCTCCTTAGCTCCTCTAGCTGTGGTAGTCTCCAGAAATGATTGCGGGTGAACTCCAACAACTACATCAATATTCTTGCTACCTTGTACAGACAATGAATTCAAAAATCCTGTTTTACTATTGGTGCTACGTGGTTTTGTCTCCAGCGGCTGTGTCCTGTCGATGTCAACTTGCTCCAAACCCGTCTTTGTCTTTACAAGATACGATTCTCTTATCTCATGTGTCGATTATTCTCTTCCGCTACTTTGCAACAATCTTCAAATAATAATTTTATCGGGCCTTACAAGCAATTGTTGCTTTCCTTATGACGACTCTTTATAAATTTTCCCTATCGAGCCTCCAGGCAAGCACTTCCCGTCAGTTTCAAGAAATAGAAAGAGCACCTTGAAATTGTCTTCTTCTGCGAATGGATTGGTGGCGGAATTTTTCTTGTTTGAAAGCCACGACTTCCACCAATTTCTTTTATTTTCTGCTTACGTGTTTTTTTAAAGCCACAATAGTCTCTATTAGAGACATGATTATTCTTTCCTCAATTTGGCGTTTTGATGCACCAAAGCAAGCAACTCCCGATACACAGCTGATACGTGTCAATAGAACTTTAAAGAATTAAATCAAATCAAGGCTTTTCAATTAAATATGATTATCGGCTCCTCTACATCCCTTCACGGCTCTTCAAACTCAATAACTCCCGTGAGTCTCTTCATTTATGATCACGAAACTTTAAGAATTACAGGCTTGTTCACGGCTTATTCTGGCGATGTCTTGATTTTCTTGGCGGCAGCTCCTGACGGCAGCTCCTGACGGGTCTCTTATGAAGATCGATATGACTTTGGTCTCCTTGACTATCCACGTCACACAGAATATTAATTTTGTCTTTTCCAGCTTTTACAAACCATAATCAAAATTTAGTCTCAAAATATTAAGCTGAAAGCTCTTTTAAGCTTTTCCACGCTTTCAGAACAGGCCATTTCCTTTGAAAAGTCAGACGCAATAAACCCCAGGTCTGTATATTAATTTCTGAATTTGATTCTTAAATTATACAGAGCCCTTATGCTGAAAGTCTAAAATTTCGAACCCTGTCAAGACTGAAAATTTTCTGTTTGTAAACCAACACAGGATGGCAGGATTCATGCTCTGATACCACTGTGATGAACCTTGTTGGTTCAACTTCAACCCCTGATGCTTAAACTGATTTGTTTTGTGTTTTTAAAGGTTTTGAAGAATTTTAAACAAGAAACATAGAAGTGCACCAGGCATAAAATGCACTTAAAACTGAAATGTAAACTAGATGTGAGCAACGATCAATTTATTAATCATTATTGAACTGCAACAATGAAATTACAAGCAATGAACATACCCGAATCTCTCCAGAATAATTAAATAAAGAAATGTTGCACATGCCAGGCAGGAATGGCTGAAATTGATGAAACCCTCCTGTAAATCCGATGAAGCACAAGTAGAACTCTTGAATGAAGCTCTCAGAGGCAATGATTCAGCTGGTCTTCCATAGCTTCAAAATTGCACATCACTGAAGAGATTTCGTTCTCCAATGGAAGAAAATACTGAGACCCTTCTCTTAGGAAAACCTCAGAGAAATAAGAAGCAATTTCAAATAATCATCAATAATGAGGTTGAATTGCCCCTTTTTGCCTTATATCTCCAAAAAGGCACAAATTCCAAAAAGTGACGCCACTTTTGCAATTAAATACATTTAAAATGTATTTAAATCATTTCAATAGTTTATAATTACGCTCAAACAAGTTTGCGTACCTTTTAAATGACTTAAGTGATTTTGATTTTCACTTTATAACTATTAAGTCATTGTTTTAAAATATTTTAAGTGGCTTTTAATTATTATAAAGTCAAATCATAACTTTATAATATTAAATGACTTAACCACTAAAATATTCATAACTCCCTCAATTCTCAGTGTTTTGACGTGCCGTCAGAAGCTGGCGAACACTGAACTGCAAAGGCTTGCACTGAGCCCAACACTGAACTGAAGGGGGAAATGCGAATATCCACCATTATCTGCCACTGAGACCCTCTATCCAAACATATTAGCTTACAAGGGTCCAAGTAATAGGCTAACCCATCGAACTCTGATGCTCACGAAAATGGGGACATTACATCAAGTCCTGAATATTTCCTTCTTAACATTTGATTCTGCACCTTTCTGTGGGTTAGGAACGTTTGTGGAAAATATGTTTGGTAATTATGATAAAGGGAACAGCATCCACATTGACTTGATAATTGCTGTAACATTTTGCATAGTTTTGCTATGTGCCATCACCATAATTGTTTTGTGCCTCATCAATTTTGTTATGAAGTTGCGACAATCTCACAAATATATTTGAAATTTTGTCCATTTATTGGTGCTTAAAGCCATGGTTTCTCTTATTTCCCTGGACATATTCCTTTCTGTTCTATAGTATTGTCTGACAGAGACAAGCTCAGTTTGTTATATTTTCTTGTTCTTGTGGTTGTTGAATTAGATAATTATATGTTTGAGACCTTAGCCATACATAGTTAAGCTCATTTGAATTCAGTTTGTGTAGGCAGTTACTATTCATTACTCTGGCAATTTTTAGTGATATATTAACTATTGACATATGCTGTGTCTACCAGGCTTTTGGCTGTAGAAAATGACTTCAAGGAACACTAGTTCTATGTCTGTTTCAAGGTCCTCACCTAAAGTAGATGGCGGAGACTGCAAGGTGTGTAGTGTTGAATTAACATGTTGAACAATTTGGTTGGGAAAATTTTTGATATAATATTTTATTGAATTATTCTGATATTCAACAGCTTTATTGTATATCTATTGCCTCATTTTTTTTTTGTTCATATATTGAATTGGTGGTGACAGGTTTTATTGATGTGTAAATCTCTGTAGGCCACATTGTATATTATGCAATCACTAAAAGAGTACAATTTTAATCTTCTGCAGAAAATAGAGGAAGGAGAGCAAGTCAGTCAGTATGTTGGAATTATTTCCTCTACCATAGACCAGCTGAAGAAGCAAGTTCAAGCTAATCGATCTATGCATGTAAAAGTATGTAGAATTTGTTTATGAGAAATGATTCAAATGTAAACTTATTATATTTGCTGTAGTGTATTGGTTTATAAGCCTTTAAATAAGTTTGATGATAATATTAATTCAGCTTGCAATGCATTTTTTAGTTCATTAATCAAGTTCTTGATTGGTTATGCAGGAAAAAATAGAATCCAATGCTAAACATCTAAAAGCATGCACTGCTTACCTTCAATCACTTGCAGATACCAGACAGGTACCAAATGCAATTGAGCAGGATGGTAATAAGGACATGTTTACGTTGAGGATAGAAAGTGCTCACTGTAAATTAAGTGATTCTGATACCATGTTAGGAGACAAGGAAAATGTAAATTGTCAAGAAGATGGTTCTTGTGCATCCTCAACAATTATTTATGGCAGCAGCTCTGGGTGCAAGAGTATTGTTCGAGCAATTAAGCTTCCATTTGTGGAAAGGATCCCACCTTATACTGCATGGATCTTTCTTGACAGGTATTAAGAAGAGATAGTTCTGATGGACAACTAGAATTTTTCTTGTTTGTTGGTTTCCTCTAGTATGATGCGTCACCTGCTTGACAAAGAGGAAACAATTTCATTTCCTTTTTGTTGTTCATGGCAATGATTCCCATTTTGTTTATTAATTGAAAGAAGTGCTTCATATAAAACTTCCAAGTAACAGAAAGTTGCATCATTAAATAGTTACATCATCTAAGCATAATGCTTAACAAGAGGATTCTCTCCCTATAGACAAGGAATGAAAGCACTTGAGCTTGCGCCCTGATGGGCAAAGAGTATCTCTTTGAAACTACTCAAACTTAGCTTCTACAATCAAAGCCAACTCTTGTCTGAAAAGTCTCAACTTCCCCATACTGAGAGGGGAGGTATCCTCCTGAAAGGTTGTATGGAATCTAGACCTCCAAAGAAAACTGATTGCTGCCAACTGAGTTGTATGCCATAAACCCTTGCAGCTGTCCTGGACCAGCCAAGAATCCCCTAAAGAGATCCTTTCCAAGAGAGAGGAGCAATAGAAAGGAAATTGAATTCAAGTTGCAGCCATCCCCAAATGCCTCTAGCTGTTGGACATTTTCAGAAGATATATCATTTGTTTCCTCTTTCCCTCATACAATGCAAAATGCATCTATAAATCCAGCATTGCTCAACCTGTAATATCCCCTTCTCAATCCTGATCTTCTTAGTGACCGTTGGCCTTTTTCTAGAAACCCGAAGGCTAGTCGGAAGGTAAAATTAGGGTTTCCTATTTTTGAGGTTGTCTTTGCTCGGAGTTGGTGGATCTGATGGCGGATTCTTTCTGGGTTTTCAGAAAGCTTCGCAGTGGTATGTTCCTTTCGGCATTCAGAGCATTTTCTGGAATTTACTATTTTTAGTAAATTCTATTTTTGGCAGCTTTCCAGTTGGGTTCAGCTTGGTTGACTTCCTGCTTCAGTTTGGTCAGTTGATTTGCTCAGTATTGGCTTCAGGGCACATTCGGAGGGATAAGTTAAGTCATTTAATTAAAAGTCACGTTTTAAATATTATATTTTTACGTTGACCCCTTGGCCTAGACTATTGACTTAATGTTGTTTTTAAAAAGTGGTCTTTGAGGGTGGCGCCCTCATTAAAAGATTATTTTAATTATTGCCAAAGTCAAAGCAAGTATGAAGGGCGCATTTATCAAAGTATGGTATTTATTTTAAATATCAAATGTTAAGCCTTGAAGGAAAAGTACGCCCTCTTGAAGAAAGGGTTAGGGTTTTGACATTGAAGCAGATTTTAGGGTTTCGTGAAATCAACCGAAACTTATAAAAAGAAGACTTGAGCATCATTTCATCATCTTTTGTCTACCATACTGTTATGCTGCCGGATTGGCTCTGGAATCGCTTCGAGGAATGAAGGCCTCCTAGCTCGGGCATCGCTTCGTGTTTGCAAGACAACATCTAGTGGTGATTCAGTCTTTGTGAGTTGCATTTAGTTGTGCATTGTTCTCAGCTTATTGCATTGTTAGTTTTATTTGGCATATTAGTGTTTTCAGCTTATTGCATTCATTATACAGCAGATCCGTGTTTTTTATCATAAATCAAAAAATACCAAAAACAGTGTTCTTGGTAATAGCTTATTGTCTTTGCTAGGCCTAGGCGCCACCATCCTCAAAGTTGTAGAATTTTTAGAGATTGCATTAATTTTTAAAAGGAAATCGCCCATTTCAGCTGGCCGTACCATTTAGCTGCATTGAAATTCGTGCATTAATTATTGGTTGCATTTTGTGTCTGTTTTGGGGTGTTAGTTTGGGCGCCATCATAAGAAGAGTATTGTGCATCAAGAATCATGCCAATTGAACAAGTTGTTAGCGAGATATGAGCATATGAGTATTTCCATAGGTTGCTGGTTATTTCGTTAAGAGCAGATTTGTAACAGAAATTAGAAATTATTGTATTGCTCTTTGAATGTATTATTGTTTGGGCATGACTATCCAAGATATGGGTAGTTCTCTATGATGTAATGCTAATCTTTCAGCTTCTTAAGACATTGGCAGGCAAATCTTTCTTATGTTGTAAAACTGACAGTAGTACTGGCAGTCATTCTTTGCTTGATCTAATCTGGTTGTAATTCTCAGTTCAATTAAAGTTATTGTAATAGTTATAGCTCCGCCCTATGGTAGCTACTTTCCCTCTTTGGGTTAGCAAGCACATTTTGGGTGTTGAGTAGTTTCATCTTCAGCATTTCTCTTTCAAGCATTGTTTTTGTAATCACTCTGTCATATGGTCGCCCCTCACTCCGCATTGGATTGGGTAGCACATACTTGACGTCGAGTTCCCTTTCCAGCATTTAGAGTAGAAGATCCTCTGACCAATGCTCGCCATCATCGGCGCCATCCTGGTTAGAGTTGCTTCAGTACGTTTTGGTTTATCTTCTAACCTTAACGGGTACTTTGATTGTAATGTTGTAATCTGTTAATTGAAAAAACGAAAAAATTGGCTCGGAATATTTCACAACCTTGCTTTAACAGCTAAACCCTAGTGTACTACAAACCATATCATCACCTTATGTTAAGGATGTTCTTGTTTTTCAAATAACTTGACAGCATTGTTGCCATCTCACTTTAGGGTCTTGAACCCACCATTGTTTGTTCAACCGGAGGGTAATGGAATTGCAGTGGAAAACTTGATTATATAAATCCTTTGATTTATAATTGAGGAGGATTTTTCTTGTGTTCCGCTTCCACTCCCTCCAATATGGATCTAGATTATGTAAATGCATTTTGAAAAGAAATTGCTTAGGAATCATATTGCAGAATTCTTATGTTATTCAAATTTATTTTCAAAAATATTGTTCCTTATGGTCTACTCTTCATTTAGTTACAAATACCATCTCATAAATAAATTTTATAAGACCATAGATTTACATCTTTCCATAGGATGGAGAAGTTTTGTTTCAATATTATTCTATTCATATTTAAAATAGATGTTCTAGACACTTACATTTGAAGGTAGTTCTATTGAAATATCCCAAGCAAATTTTGTATGCAAAAAAATTTCAAATTCACAACCTCATGTGTATAGGCATTTCATCAAACAATTGTCACTCTGCTGTTCTGAACTTGTTTTCAGTTTGTTTCCAAAAGATAACAATGTGTGAAGGAGGGGATTTGCTACTCCCAAGTCCCAAGACAATTAGGGTCTAAAGGGAGTGAATTGCCCTTGGTCACCTCAATGACAAATGTAGAAGGACGGGGTGGTGAAGTAAGGACAAACTAGACTCTGTTTTATGTTTTTAGAGATCGAGGGTTTCGGGGATAGGGTGAGTAGAGTACAGAGGTCTTAGACTGTAGACTAAATGGCTCTCGGCCAAAGGACGTCAACACGGGAAATGGACGACAGTACGGCGCGTTGTTGTCTTTAGGGATGCGCTGGTGTCTCGTACAGGCAGAGAGCAGAGTGTACAATCTGAGACTCACAAGGCGTGCTAACAACCCAATAACCTTAATCTAATAGTTTAAATGAAAATGACAAAATGTTGCTAATGCGTAAAATAAATAAACTAACTACAACAAGAAGAATACTATAACTTGGAAGATAGATTGATTATGAACGAAATGACAAGCAAGAGTAGTAGAAATCTAACTTATGGTTGGTGATAGGGAGGTTGCAGGAATCAATCACAGATTCCTGGAGGCTGCAGGAATCAAACCCTTTGTTATGAGAGGCTACAGGAAGCAATCACAAATTCCTGCGCTAGGCCTTGTCATAGACCTCCTTGGTGAAATTGCTATTCCACCCTAACCTATAGGAACTCTACCTTGTCTAAGTTCCCCTGGTTCTCTTGCCAACCTCACTATCTTGTCAAGTTTGCAACTACCAAGCCAAATCTTGGTGCCATGACTCCTTTCTTCCTTAGCCTTTTATGCATCCAAAAGACTAATCCTTCCTCAATACATGAATGGATCTTGCAGGGGTGAGGGAATGTTTTCCAAAGCTCCAAAACAACCTCCTAGGGTTCCTGAAACTTCACTTAGACTCCAACTTACCAACACTTGCATGAAGCCTATTCCATAGGTTTAGCCTTGAGCCCCTATTTGGTCTCTGAACAGGGGTAAATTGCTTTTCCTTCCTAAACCCACCAAAGAAACATGGTTCTTGGCTTAGGAAATGTGTTTCCCTTGCCTACACCTTCAAGATTTCTAGGGTCTTGGCTCTGTCCAAGCTGTACTCTGCCCTCATGCAAACTCTGCCCAAAAAACTAGGGTTTCTAACTGTTCAGAACCAGTTTTAGGACTGGTGAAAAGTTCTCCTCCTAAACGGATTGCTGGGCTCTCCTCCTTGGCACCATACGTGGCCAAGACCTTCCCCTAAATTCTCCAAAAAGAATTTTTCGAAAATCTTTTCTCCCCTGCAAGTTATCAACGCTGTTCTGCAGCCTTTCCTAGCCGGGTCCTCACTGGCTTGCCTAGGGCAAGGCTTTTCTCATAGCTCCTGCAACCAAAGAAAACCTAACACCTACCACTAAAATATGTACAGAGATGGAGCCTGACCACGTTCCCAACAATTCCATACTTCCTGGTATGGAGGGAATGCAGCCTAAAACTCCATTTTTACACAGTTCCAGTCAAAACAGAAATAAGGAAATAAAACACAGAATTTACAAGAATGGATGAAACGATGGAACAACTATCAAATGTGCCAAAAGAAACTTCCAGAGGCCTCTCTACATGCTAAACAAACCTACAAAATGCCTATTTTAATTCATTTAGCTGCTGTTACGCAAACAAGAACAGAAAAAAACAGAAAATAAGACAAGAACACTGTTTTCTTTGATTTCTGGAAAAACAGTCCGTACAAAAAACTTCTAACCCACCAAAAAGGTCGTGGTAAGCCTTAAATATGCCTCCCCAACAATTTAGGTACTTGGGTCGAGGCTTAAATGACCTAAAAACAACTTTTGTAAAACCTGCTGTGTTTTCAGACATTTAACAATTTTTGCCAACCTAGCAATATGATGTTGTAAAATTATTTAATACTTGTCACCTTCTTTCCAAAAGTTCAAAAACACCCTAAACACCTAAAATAATGGTCAACATGACCTTATGATATCACAACAAAATTAAGAACTTCAAACAAAATTCCAACAATAGTCCTTTGCCAGGTGCTCCTGCACCATTCTCCCCCTCTCAGCTCAAACAACTAAGGAACTTTAGGAGAGATCAGAGATATGTCAATATCTTGCTTCTTAAAATCTGCTTCTTCTACCTAGGTAGCTTCAGATTCATGCTTATCCTTCCATTTTACAAGATGCTCCATGTACACCTTGTGCCTTGTAGTCTTTTTCACTCTTGACTCCAAGATCTTCTCTGCCTGGAGCTTGTCTTGATGAGGGATGGGTATATTGCTGATGTCCTTGAGAACTTCCTGACTGTTCTGATCCACATCCTTGACTGATCCCTTGTACTTGATCAAATCAGCTACATTGAACACTGGAGAGATGCCCAAATTTGATGGTAACTCCACCTTGTATGCATTCTTGCCATATTTGGCCAATACCTTGCATGGACCCACTCTTTTCATCTGTAACTTGGTTGCTATTCCCTTCTGCAATCTAGATTTGTTGGGGTGGACCATAACATAGTCCCCAACTTGAAATTGTACATCCTTCCTTGATACATCAACTTTATCTTTCAAGTTTTGTGTTGCTGCTGTGATTGTCTTCTTAACCTGCTCATGAATCTCTTTCATGGTCTGAGTGAAGTCTTCAGCATGTCCACTCCTATGCTCCATAGATCCAAGGTCTCTAAGTTCACAAATACCTCTTGGGTGCATCCCATACACAACCTCAAAAGGACTTTTCCCTGTAGTTCTATTGACACTGTCATTATAAGCATATTCAGCTTGAGAAATTACCATATCCCAGGTCTGTCCACATTCTTTAGTTAAGCACCTTAAAAGATTACCCAACACTCTGTTAACCACCTCTGTTTGACCATCGGTCTGAGGATGGTAAGCTGATCCAAATGACAGATTTGTTTCCAATCTGCTCCATAGAGTTTTCCAAAAGTGACTCATGAACTTCACATCTCTGTCAGAAACAATGCTTAGAGGTAGTCCATGGATCCTAACAACTTCCTTGAAGAAAAGATGAGCTATGTAGCTTGCATCATGAGTAGTTTTGCAAGGTATGAAGTGACTCATCTTACTAAATCTGTCTACCACAACATAAATACTGTCAAAACCAGTCTTGGTCTTAGGAAGACCTACCACAAAATCCATGCTCACACACTCCCATGGTTTGTTAGGAATAGGTAGGGGTTGATACAAACTAGCATTGCTAGCTCCCCCTTTGGCTTTCATGCAAACAACACACTGTTCTACATACTTCCTAACATCTCTTGCCAACTTAGGCCAGTAATAAAATCTTTGTACCAGCTCTAAAGTTTTATTTATCCCAAAATGCCCACTAAGACTGCCATTGTGTTTCTCTTGGATCAGATTTTCCCTCATTGATCCTCTTGGGACACATAACAGATTACCCTTAAATAACAATCCATTTGTAGTGTATACTCAGCATATTGACTATGAAAGTGATTTTCAAAATCTGAACATACCTTGTAGGCTTCTGAGAAATCTTCATCCTCACCATAGAGATCTTTGAAACTCTCCAATCCAATGCTTTTCAGCTGTATCTCTTGGACTGTCAACATTCTCCTGCTTAATGCATCTGCCACCTTATTCATTTGTCCTTTCTTGTGCTTAATAGTGAATGTGAAGGCTTGGATGTATTCCATCCATTTCAAATGTCTATTACTCAGCTTCTCTTGGGTGTTGATGTAACTAAGTGCCTGGTTATCAGTGAAAACCACAAACTCTTTGGGTAACAAATAATGCCTCCACTTCCTAAGGGACTGCACTAAAGCATATAACTCTAGATCATAGGTGGAGTATTTTTGCTTGGCTTCATTGAGCTTTTCACTAAAGAAGGCTACAGGCCTACCTTCTTGACTAAGTACTCCTCCTACTGCTACTCCACTAGCATCACACTCAACTGTGAACAACTTGTCAAAACTAGGCAATAATAGAATTGGTTGAGTTGCCACTTCTTGTTTCAGTTTTTCAAACCCTTTATCAGCTTCTTGAGTCCACTTAAACTTTGTTTTTAGACCACCTTTAATAGTATCTAGGACTGGTGCACATATGCCACTAAAATTCCTTATGAACTTTCTATAAAATTGAGCTAAACCATGAAAACTCCTTACCTCTGTTGCTGTGGTTGGTGTAGGCCAGTTTAGGATGGCTTCCACCTTGCTTGGATCCATCTTCAACGTTCCTTGGGATACTACAAAGCCTAGATACACAAGTTCTTGTTTGAAGAACTCACACTTCTCAAAGTTAATGGCCAACTGTTCTTCTTGCAACCTTTTAAGAACCATCTCCACATGTTTCAAATGTTCTTCTGCTGTCTTATTGAAAATCAATATGTCATCAAGGTAGACTACTACAAAAATCCCTGTGAAATCCTTAAGCACCTCATTCATCAGTCTCATGAACATGCTAGGGGCATTTGAGAGGCCAAATGGCATCACTTTCCACTCATACAAACCATCATTTGTCTTAAAAGCTGTCTTCCATTCATCAACCTCCTTGATTCTGATTTGATGATACCCGCTCTTAAGATCTAACTTGGTGTAATATTGTGCTCCTCCAAGGCAATCCATTAAATCTTCAATTCTAGGTATTGGGAATCTATACCTAATGGTGATCCTATTAATTGCTCTAGAATCAATACAAAGTCTCCACTTACCTCCTTTCTTTGTTGCTAAGACCACCGGGACTGCACATGGGCTGATGCTCTTTTGAATCAGACCTTGATTCAACAATTCTTCCACTTGTCTAGCCACCTCTTGGTTCTGCTCAGGTGTAAGCTTGTATGCTGCTTTGTTAGGCAATGAGGCTCCAGGTATGAAGTCAATTTGATGACTTATTGCCCTCTTTGGTGGTAAAGTTGCAGGGGTTCCATCACTGACTATACTCTTGTATCTATCAAGCAATTTTTGGACTGCTTCTGGTAAGACTGTCCTTTCAGCCTTTTCTTCCTCTTTGGACTGCATCATGATCACATATCCTTCATTCCCTTGGTGTAGGTCCTTAAGGAACTCCTTGCCACTGCTCAACATGATGTTAGGTACCTTTGACTGTCCCTCATCTTCCTCTGTCAATGACTGCAGTTTGAAGGTTCTTCCATCCTTCTTGAATGAGATGGTGTTCTCTTTCCCATCATAAACAACACATCTATCATATTGCCATGGTCTGCCCAGTAGTAGATGACATGCATCTATGGGTAATACATCACAAACCAGCTTGTCTTTATAGTCTCCAATTGAAAATTCCACTGTTACTTGCTCATTCACCAAAACACTCTGCCCTTTATTCAGCCATGTGACCTTGTAGGGATTAGTATGAGGTACCTTCTGCAATTTTAACTTAGTTACTGCCTCCTCTGAGATGATATTATCTGTAGAACCAAAATCTACAATGACCTTGCATACCTTTCC
This sequence comes from Sequoia sempervirens, assembly GCA_007258455.2. Taxonomy (NCBI): domain Eukaryota; kingdom Viridiplantae; phylum Streptophyta; class Pinopsida; order Cupressales; family Cupressaceae; genus Sequoia; species Sequoia sempervirens. The sequence continues at coordinate 98,913 of VDFB02263709.1, forward strand.
CAATATCTTGCACCTTGCTCTAAACAAAGCTCTCCTTTGCTTGGGTTCTTCTTTAACCGGTTGTCTGATCAGCACTCTATTAAACATCAGACTCTCTCCAATTTCAGATTCTATATGACTGATCTCAGGTGATTTGACACTCATGGTGTCCTCTTGTGCATAGGCCACTCTCTTCTCATTGCTAGATGAAGAAGCTTTCTCCGGGCATCTATAAGCTGGATGACCTAGCTGATTGCAATGGTAACATTTCATGGTGGCAAAGTAAGAGTTACTTCTGCCTGCTCCTCTTCCTCTGTTTGAACCTCTTTGAGGTCCTCTTCCTCTATTAAATCCTCCTCTTGAAGATGTTTCACCTCCATGCTCAGTAAGCTTAGATTCTCCATGGTTCCTTTGATCATTACCTCTTCCTTGGTAACCTCCACACTGTCCTCTTTGATCTCTGCCCCTGCCTCTGCCCTTAGAGGACTGATCATGCTTTCTTTTGTTCCTCTCTTCAATCTTTATAGCCAGCTGATAACATTGGTGGATTGTCTTGGGGCTGAGTAAAGCCATCTCTTCCTGTATGTTCCACTTCAAACCATTAAGGTACCTAGCCACTTTTAGGCTCTCATCTTCTGTCACATTTGATCCAAGCAAAGCTTTTGAAACTCTTCTGTATAGGTGTTGACATCTAGGTCTTTCTGCCTTAGACCTTGCCTCTTCTTGTGAAGTTGGATCTCATAATCATCTAGCATATAGGCTTCCTTTACCTTAGCAACCATTCCTTTCCAAGTTGAAATGGGCTGCTTACCTTCTTTTTCCCTTTCTGTCTGAACAAATTTCCACCATGTCAAGGCTGATCCTCTCAACCTTGATTTAGCTACCTTCACCTTCTGTGCTTCAGTTACTCCATCACATTCAAAGTGATTCTCCATGCCATCTATCCAGTCCATGACCAAATCAGGATCCATCTTTCCACTGAATAACGGTATGCCCTCAAGTCCTTTTCCACTCAGGGCTTTTAATGCCTTCAAGAAAGGCTCCTCCTCCAAAACAGGGTCAGGTTCAGGGACTTTGTCCTCCTCTGGAACCTCTTCTTCCTTTGGCACTGTTCCTTCCAACCTTGCATTGTTCAATGCTTTCTCCAATTGCTCTATTCTTTCTTTCAGGGACTTGTTGTCCTCTTCTTGTTCTTCAACCCTCTTGGCTAACTGTGCATTTGTCACCATGGCGGGGGTTTCACTTGACTCAACTTCTGACATATAAGCTGCTTTCCCAAATCTTTAACCTGGCTCTGATACCAATCTGATAGGGAGGCTGCAAGAAGCAATCACAGATTCCTGCACTAGGCCTTGTCATAGACCTCCTTGGTGAAATTGCTATTCCACCCTAACCTATAGGAACTCTACCTTGTCTAAGTTCCCCTGGTTCTCCTGCCAACCTCACTATCTTGTCAAGTTTGCAACTACCAAGCCAAATCTTGGTGCCATGACTCCTTTCTTCCTTAGCCTTTTATGCATCCAAAAGACTAATCCTCCCTCAATACATGAATGGATCTTGCAGGGGTGAGGGAATGTTTTCCAAAGCTCCAAAACAACCTCCTAGGGTTCCTGAAACTTCACTTAGACTCCAACTTACCAACACTTGCATGAAGCCTATTCCATAGGTTTAGCCTTGAGCCCCTATTTGGTCTCTGAACAGGGGTAAATTGCTTTTCCTTCCTAAACCCACCAAAGAAACATGGTTCTTGGCTTAGGAAATGTGTTTCCCCTGCCTACACCTTCAAGATTTCTAGGGTCTTGGCTCTGTCCAGGCCGTACTCTGCTCTCATGCAAACTCTGCCTAGAAAACTAGGGTTTCTAACTGTTCAGAACCAGTTTTAGGACTGGTGAAAAGTTCTCCTCCTAAACGGATTGCTGGGCTCTCCTCCTTGGCACCATACGTGGCCAAGACCTTCCCCTAAATTCTCCAAAAAGAATTTTTCGAAAATCTTTTCTCCCCTGCAAGTTATCAACGCTGTTCTGCAGCCTTTCCTAGCCGGGTCCTCACTGGCTCGCCTAGGGCAAGGCTTTTCTCATAGTTCCTGCAACCAAAGAAAACCTAACACCTACCACTAAAATATGTACAGAGATGGAGCCTGACCACGTTCCCAACAATTCCATACTTCCTGGTATGGAGGGAATGCAGCCTAGAACTCCATTTTTACACAGTTCCAGTCAAAACAGAAATAAGGAAATAAAACACAGAATTTACAAGAATGGATGAAACGATGGAACAGCTATCAAATGTGCCAAAAGAAACTTCCAGAGGCCTCTCTACATGCTAAACAAACCTACAAAATGCCTCTTTTAATTCATTTAGCTGCTGTTATGCAAACAAGAACAGAAAAAACAGAAAATAAGACAAGAACGCTGTTTTCTTTGATTTCTGGAAAAACAGTCCGTACAAAAAACTTCTAACCCACCAAAAAGGTCGTGGTAAGCCTTAAATATGCCTCCCCAACAATTTAGGTACTTGGGTCGAGGCTTAAATGACCTAAAAACAACTTTTGTAAAACCCGCTGTGTTTTCAGACATTTAACAATTTTTGCCAACCTAGCAATATGATGTTGTAAAATTATTTAATACTTGTCATCTTCTTTCCAAAAGTTCAAAAACACCCTGAACACCTAAAATAATGGTCAACATAACCTTATGATATCACAACAAAATTAAGAACTTCAAACAAAATTCTAACAATAGTCCTTTGCCAGGTGCTCCTGCACCAGTTGGTCCAGCCTCTCGCAAGCTCCATATGAACAAAGTACCCACACACATGGAGATGAAAAAATTGGGGCTGTGTTTTTGAGTTTGCCTCAGTCAAACCCCTGCTTTGGTGTTTCCACCTCCACGGACAACCAATAAACCACAATAGAGAAAAGATGATAAAGAAAGAGGTAGACACAATATGTATAAAGCAAAAACAATCTATATGCTATCTATAATATTGATAATGCAGTGAAATGACAACAACAAAGCGTTACCCTCCCTTTGGCATGCTTGAGAAGCTGAAAGGAAGGATGGTGGCTTTGAGAATGCAAGACGAATGTGTAAGAACGTAGTGCCAATAGCTTGGAACTTGCAAGAAAGTGATGTAGAAGGAATCCTTTTGAAAGAATACTCGTGTTTTGAAAATGAAGTTTTCAGCAAGGGATTCTTCCACCAAGGACTCTTTTTGAAAGAATTTTCATCAAGGAATCCTTTTGAAAGAATACTCCCTATTAAAAATTAAGCAGATATGAGAGCCCCCCGTTAGAATGATGTGTGCTACGCAAAGGAGCACATGTCATTCTAAGGAGAGAAAAGAAAGATAGGAGATGTCGTGACAAGAAATACATGGCGAGATGTATTCGTGGAATGTTGTCACACAGGCGAGGGACAACACATGGGATCCACAACATCAAGGAGAAGACATGCAAAGACGAAGAAATCAAGGGATAGGGGGATCTGATAATTCGGGGTCAAAACTACTCATAGATATAGATAAATAGATATAATATAATATACATATGAATTGCCACCAACTCCCAAATGTATTAGAACTTGAAGAATAGCACATGAAGACAAATAAAAAATAAAAATTGGGTCAACATAGAAGAAGTCGTAAATGCCCCCAACACTTTGCATTGTCATTGACGTGGAAATACGAGAATATGACACATAGAAGAGTGATGAAAAAAATAGAAGGTTACAACAGATTCTCGTGCCTGTATCCAAGCACTTGCAAGGGTCCTCCAAGCAAGAGCACAAAACACATATAATCTAGTATGGGGGAACACAAGCAAGCACACAAATCTAATTTACAGATGTAGAGGAGGTACCACCCTAATCCGAGTCCACCAGTAGGTCATCTTGCTCCCAATCTAGATCATTATAGGGGTAGGGAGGACAAGCTTGAAGGGGAGGGATAGCAAGGGTTGTACTAGCCGAATTGCTTGTAACAAGGGCCAAGGAAGAGGCCCATCAAGGTTCTCTTCGCCAAGCTCTTGTGAGACTAAGGCCACCGATTTCTGAAAGATCAGTGATAGAGTTAGGATATCCTCCATCGAGTTGAACATGCACTTAATAGGAGTGCTATGTGTCAACGGATCAGGGGGAGGATAAGACACCCGAGAATCAAGACTAACCTCAGGAAGAGGAGCGGTGACTAGCTTTGGGGATGCAAGGGCTACCTCTATCACAAGGACGACGCAAGCCAAAGGGAAACGGGACTTCAAAGGAGAAGAGGATTTCTTCCAACCCTTGCTTGAAGCAAGGTCATCCTCAAGCTTACGCTTCAACAGAGGATGCTGAATCCCCAAAGAAGCAGAAGCGGAAGAAGACGAAGATGGAGCCACAAAGGACACCACCTTTGTATGAGGCATGTCTATGGGATCCAAGAAAGGAGTAATGTTAGGAAGAGAGGTAAGAAGGAGAGGCTCCATCGAAGGAGTGATGAACATTGCACCCTTTTGGGGTGAGGTTCATTGGGGTCTGCCGATGAGGCTAGAAGAAGCATCGAGGCGATGGGAACTGAATTGGAAGAAAGAACAGGAGAAGAAACAACCATAGAAGAAGTAAGAGTGGAAACAAAAACAATAGACTCCTCCCCATTCTTCTGCAAAGCTACGTGGTCCTTGGCCAAAGCCTTTCGCTGACACTTACGCTCGCGCTCAAGCTAGTTATGTCGGCTATGGGCACTAGAAGGAACGTCCTGAGAAGAGGCTGGGGGCTTTGTTGTAACCTTTTCACACATTGCCCCATTGCAAATGGGGACCCCCTGTTTTTTTTTCTTTTTTTTGTTGTGGCGTTGCAACTGCTAATCACCATTTTCTTTTACAATGAGGAGTTAGAGTTTTCAGGAAGTCATCCGGGTCAAGTAGAGAATTCAATCCCAAAACAGTACCTAGACGTCATGGAAGTGCTCAGAAGGTCCGGAAGACGAAGATTGCCTGTGCTTTGAGTCAATTTTGACACTTCCTATTTTTTTGGGATTCTGCTTTTTTGCTTTTTGCTTTTTCTATTTTTGGCATTTTTGGACCAATCTGTGACTTACTATTTTTAGAAATTTTGTTTTTTTTGCTTTTTTTCTATTTTTAGAAAGTCAACCTAGGGTTTGGGTCTCACAGGTCATGGTGTCAACGTTTCATCTTCAAAATCAAAGTTTTGCACCTTTAAGAGTAAAAGGCACGAAAAATCATAAAAAAAAAGTAAAAATCCTATGTTCCACGGCCTGTCGGGGACGGGGACGGGGGGACGGCAGGGGACGCATTTTCGGGACATTTCCTAAGGGGCAATTTTTAGGGGACGGCAGGGGACGGCGACATAAAAAAACACATATATATATATGATTTTTTCAAAATTTATTAATATATTAGAGAGAGAGAGAGGGAAAGAGAGATAGATATGTCAATACATTAATAATTGATAACAACAATATCAATATGTAAGTAAATCGTGAGAGTAGTACAATAACAGCATAAGAAATGTCATTAAAGCATTATAAAATTTATCACAGCAGTATCAAACATCAATAAAACCATGGTCTATCAATATGAAATATCCAAATGTCTCAAACATGTATCTAGAAGTCTCAAAGTTCAAACATGAAAATCAAAATATTAAATACAACAGTCTATGAAATTAAGCTTCATTCAGGCTATGAATATCCAAAGACTCAGAACTATCTGAGTCACTATCATCCTCTGGCAAGAGTGGAACTAAAAGATTTAATATTTAGTCTTTTTCAAACTTCAGCCCAAACAATTAAAACATTAAACAGTTGGTGGGCCCCACACGAAGGAACTAAACCTTTAAAAAATCATTTTTTAATTGTTTTTAATATATTTTGACTTGCAGCCTGTAGGGGACAGCTAGCTGTCCCCTATCCGTTCCCAATTCGTATTGGGGACGGGGAAACGTCCCCCAATCCGTCCCCAATCCGTATTGGGGACGGGGAAACGTCCCCAAAGTGAAGGAAACTTTTTTGGCGTTTCCGATGGATTTTGCATTTTCGGGGACGGTAGGGGGATGTCCCCTTTGCGTCCCCCTGTCCCCGGGATGGCAGGGGACGGGGACAAGGGGTTTTGGGGCAGGGGACGTGTCCCTGTGTAACATAGGAAAAATCACATGTCAAGAGTTTGATGATCTAGAAGCAGACAAGAATGGCAGCAAGAAATTCATGGCATAATCATCATGAAGTCTGCCATACTCAAGATGAAGGCATGTCTGGCACAAGGTCAAGTCTGCCCTAGCTTGGAGAAGGAAATGGCAAAGAAGTGATGAAGTCCCACTTGGGAAGTGTCTTGCCAACCTCAAAGTCCGCCCAAGCTTGAGAATGAATGGAAAGGCCAAGATGAAGTCAGCCCAAGCTTGAGAATGGATGGAAAACACATAAAGAAGTCCGCCCTGGCCAAGAAGGAATCATGTCCAAGCATAAGCCAAGTCCGCCATGCCAAGAGGGAGTATGGAAAGGAAGTCTTGAAGTCCGCCCTACCTTGGCAAGACAAAGATGATGTTACATCCCGAATTGTATAGCTATTAGGCTATTAGAATTGAATAAGGATTATGTGTTTGTAAAGACAATTCTATGAATGAATAAAGATGTGAATCACCTTGTTTTCAATATGAGCTTTTGATCGTCTCATTCTTGTGTTATTACTTGATGTTAATCATGGTGAAAAACGTACATAATGTGATTTATGTGTGATGTTTTTATATCTTATGAAATTTATATGTATTGCTAATTTTGTGAGCAATTAACTGCCGTGAGTTTATAATTGTGAATGCAGGAATGAGATCCAGTCCTCAAGACAGAGGGGGAATATCACTTGGGAGAGGGGTATTGGTCGTTTGACCGGTAAAGTTAATCAGTTGAGCATACACACACATTATGAACAGTACATAGAGAAACAGGTCAGATAAGTTAGACATCCATAGGCTTAGGAGTAAGATTTACTTCCCTATGCTTTATATGATGTGATTGAATGTTAATCTGACTTTACTGTGAATCCCTGTGAATGAACGTAAAAGAAATGAATGTGATGCAGGTCGAATAGGTACGTGTACACATGTATACACTGTATACACATATCTAAATGTATAAACATATCGACACGTATGTACGTAAGCAGATGGATATGCTCGTACATATGTATCGACATGTATATACGCATACATATGTATATACATAGAGTACATGTAAACATGTTTACACGTACACATTCAGCCTGGTATCTTGATAAATGATATTCAAGTATTATTATCTGAAGGATTTAATTATATATTTATATATGATATATATATATATATATATAATAATGAGATTATTAATATATATATTTATATATATAAATATTAGCACATAAGAAATGTATAAATAATAATAAATTTATATATTTTATTGATTAAATGTGTTAATATTAAAATTAATATTTATTTATATATAAATACGTTTATATACAAATAAATATTAATGTTTAAATTAACACAATAATAAATAAAGTATATAAATAGAAAATTATTAAAAAAACAACAATTTCAATTGGAAAGGATTAAATTCGCAATTTTGTGGAAAGGATAGAAATTCGCAATTTTGTGGAAAGGATAGAAATTCGCATTTTTGTGGAAAGGATAGAAATTCGCATTTTATTATTGTGAAAGCATAAGTATTTTAGATAGCCGTATGAATCATTTAAATTTTTCAAAATACATTATACAAGGCAAAACTGGAAAAAGTCGAACTTATGAAATAAATAGAAAAAAAAATGAAATGAAGAATTTACCCGTGAAAATGGCGGAACTCCTGCACAGCTGGGAATGGAAGAAGACAATGTCAAGGGTTTAAAACCAGAAAATAGCGATTAAAAGCTGAGCTGGGTCGATTTATGACTTAACCTAAAACGCAGCAAAAATATCATGAAGAATTCTGACGCCTGGCAGAAAAACGTGACTGTGAATTTCGTTTTGCTTTCAAGTTGAAAGATTCTTCGAATTGCTGGCTGAAAAGGAGTCGATTCATCATAAAAGATCATGACTAAAGGATTGGATGCATGGCAGGTATCACTTTGACTGAGTAAATAGTGAAATTTGTCAATAAGCATGCCCAGAAATGGGGAAATCGTTTTGACTGCGGCCTATAAATACCACACAAACTTTCATTCGAAAACATTCCTTGCTTTCTGATATTTGACGTTTTTAGAAAGAGCTTGCCACTGCAAATTTGAAAGCAAGTATTGTGATTTTATGCTAGTTGTCTGTTCAAAGTGTTTTAATGAGTGCTGAGTATTCTCAGTTATAAATTATTGTGAGATTGTGATTTGGAGAATTTCTGCTTAAAGATACTATTGGCTAAGAGCAACAATAGAAGACTTCTGGAGGGACATTACTGGAAAAGGAGCTTAAAACAGGCATGATTCTGGATTTAAGTTTTAAACTTTAAAAGTTATTTTCCTTACTGTCTTATATTGCTGACTGTGTTAAACAGAAAATAATGAATTGTGGCAGTAATCAACTGTTATTAATAATCTTGAATGCATGATGAATAAAAGGATTTCTTCTTATGCATGGGAAAAAGATAGGAAATGACAATGTGGTTAAGGGAATTAGCTTAATACAGTTCATTATGTTCATTTTTAGTTTTAAAAGATTAAAATGGAATTGGGAATTTGAATAAAAGGAATTCAATGGATTAAGAATGATTTAGTAGAAATGGGAATTTTGAAAAAGAAAGGATTCTATTTGGTTATATGCATTGATAGGGAATAATATGCATTGGACTTCAAGACTGTCTTTTGTATGATAGTTGATTGGTAATAATAAATGATTATGCAAATATTTGAAGTTCTAAACTTGTATGATCTCCGTATATGGAGAATACGTAGAGTATGTAATAATTTCTAGGAACGAAATGATGTTTAAAATAAAGTGTAATCCTAGCTTGTGTTATTAGGTTAACATTAGGAAGCTCTCTCCTAGGATAAAGAATTCCGGAAACAGGAGATAGGATAGCAAACACTTGCTTAAAAACTCATTTCTAGTAAACTGTTTGAGGTAGGTAGTCTGGGGTAAACTGAACCCACTGAAGGACACGACCTACGCGTAGAGTAAGGTAGCCCGAAGGCAAATCGGCCCTGAGTAGTGTAGTGATAGATGACTTATCAGTCGTTTACTGAATCAAACACTATGGCCATAGTAATGTAATGTACCTACATCCTCTTTGTTTAGGAAGATGATTACATTGTCAGTTCACAGTGATCCAAAACACATATACTAGGTTGGGATTGTAAGGCACAAGAATCTAGTAATGTAGGACACGACACTATGCTCAGTTGGTTAACGGAATCGGTCACTCAACCAATCTCTTCGACGAAGGGAGGGCCTTTCATTGAAAAATGAATGTGCGGGGGACCGCATTATTAGTCCGTGGTTGGCGGAAAAGCACCCGAGTGATATTTCTCCTCCATAACCTGACAACCGAAGAACCAAGATTTGCAAGGGAAGAACCTGGACCGTCTTACTTCTATTTGTGCAAAAGCTTTTAAAGCTGTGTATGTAATCTTATACTCTTATACTCTGTTATTCAAATGAAAAGTTAAAGTTATTTAAATTGGAAAAGTTTGAAATCATATTTAGATGTTGTACTTTATTTCAAAAAGAAAAGAAAAATTTTGTTATGTTGTTGTTTACTCGTTTACTTTGGTTAAAAGTTGTAAAAGATAGAAATTTTTTTTTTATCGTAGATGTTGGGTCGTTACAGCCCTACCTTGGCAAGACAAAGATGAAGTCCGCCCAGCCTAGAGGAAGAGAGAATACTTAAAATTTTGGCTAATTATGGGTGCCTTGGGAGAGAAAACTTAAAAATTTGGCTAAGTATGGATGCCTTGGGAGAGAAAACTTAAAAATTTGGCTAAGTATTGATACCTTTGAAAGGAAGACTCATGAAATTGGCTAAGTATTGGCCCCTTGGAGAATAATGTTAAGAGAATGGCAAGACAAGTGCAAAGTCCGCTTGGAGAAGTGTCCAAGACACTCCAAAGTCCACCCTCAAGCATGATAGAAAATTTCTAAGTCATGAAGTGCCTAGAGGAAAGATGTGAGATGGCATAGAGGCTTCCAAGTCCACCCAAAGGAGATGAGACTTGTCTAGCCAACCTCAAAGTCCGCCCTAAGGAAAATGTCCAAGATGATGCAAAGTCCGCTTGTGAAAGAAAAGCTATGTCCAAATTGTTGTCAAATCCGCCCTTGGCTTGAATGATGCTTGTCCAAGACCATCATGATGTCCATCCAACACTTGGTCAAAATGGCAAGATAAGTCTAAAGTCTGCCCAAGGGAAAATGTCTAAGTGTTAGCAAAGCCCGACCTTGGCATGAAAGAAACAAAGTCCGCCTTGAAGAGAGATGGGAGATGAAATGTCTCTCACTCTCAGCCCTCATAAAGTCCGCCGAGAGAAGATGAATCATGGCAAGAGGAACAAAAAGTCTGCCCAGCTGGAAAGATGTCCAAGTCAAGAGCAAGTCCACCTAGACACCAAATAATACATGGCATAAGGAAAGCTAGGTCTGCCAACAAAATGCCCAAGTAACAACAAAGTTCGCCCAGCTAAGGAGAGGATAAGAAAATTGGCTAGAATTCGGAAAATTGACTAAGTAGAATGAAGAGGAATAATGAGGAAGTGAATTAGCACAAGCCAAATTTAGAATTGAAGGAAAATTCGTAGGAAAAGTTCATTTGAGCATGGAGATGGCCAAAATCTTGTCTAAGTGTTGAATGGTCCACATGAAGGTGTTACAAAATCAACTTGAATAGCCAAAATTTGGCCAAGTATGGGAAATACTTCATAGAGAAAATTCCAATTTCCTCCATTGTGGCGAAAGCATAGGAGAGTTCTTCTCCAAATTCAAGGAACTTGAAGGAATTTCAAAGCAGTCAGGAAAGAAAAGGTTTAATAATTGCTCCAAGGGGAGACTTCCAGACCTCAAATGCAAGTGAGAAGAAGAAATCAAAATCTCAAAGGAGATCCAAGATCAAAGCTAGGAAGGAACAGGCACAAAGGACAAAGTTGTTGGCAAGGAAAGATATTCTAAGGCAAGCACGTGGAAGAAAAACAAAGTGACCAAGGAAGACATCTAACACGTTGAGGTGGCGCCTCGTCATCTTCCAACAATCAAATTGTTCCAAATCAACTTGCAACAACTTTCTATTTTATTGTTGGTTTATATTTAGTAGAAGGACAAGTGTCCCCAAATGTAATTTTCTCATTGGTCGAGAGGTAGTTGGTTGTGACAAACCCTAATTAGGGTTTATTTTTATAATCTCGGCCATTGATTTGAAATCAATCTTGGCCATTGAAGTGTAATCGAAGAGCCTATAAATTGAGCTCACCCCTCATTTGTAAAGGGTGAAGAAAGTGTATGAGATTGTTGCGTATTGCTACTTCTGATAATAAAAGCTCTTATGCATGATTTGCTTTGAATCCCTTTTATTGTCAAGTGGTTTGCAAGGTTGCATATCTTCTTCAACATTAGATTAGAATTAAGATAGAATTTGATTTGAATGTTTGTTAAATGAATGAAAGATCTGATAGTATTGATTGGTGAAACTTAGCTCATACTTTCTTTGAATAGATGATTTTTATTCAATGCGTAAAGTTAGCTTGAGCTTATGATTGTGGATGCTTAACTTCAGTCTCGATAAGTATTGTTCAAGACATGAAAATTATAATCACACCCCTTGAAGATTGCACCCACTTTGTGTAGTTGTCCTAGGGAGGCGAAGCAAAGCGTGGTTACCAGTTTCACCTAATCTTTACCATCTCTTGAATTCTTAGGAGTAGAATAGAACTTCTAAACTCTTATCTCCTTTTTTCGTTTGCTTGAAAGACCCAAACAATAGAGCTTCATTGTGAATTAAATGAGCCTAGCGTAAGTCCCTTTGTGTATTACCAGCATATCACAACGCCCATTGAGCTTATCCACACGTCAAGACTTGACAAAAGAAACCTTGGAGTCACTATATGATCTTCTCGCAATCTTAGCATACAGGGTGATTTTGTTCAAGAGAGGATAGAGTGTCTTTGGACATTTTATTCTGTGTGTTTGGTGGATGATAAAATGTACACCAACATAGAATTGGCGCTAGAAGGAGGGCTAGAAACAACAAAGAATCACTTGCAAGTTTAAGCAGTAGACATGATGCAGTATGGTGTTACCGCATGAGTTTCCTTCTGATGTACCCCTTGAACAACCAGAGCAAGGACCGGCATACATTATTGATCAGTTGTACTCACTAGCTTGGGAGTCACAGAAAGATCACGCTCAATTCGGACAAACAAGCCGTGTTCTTGCTAGAGAAGAAGAAAAGGGAAAGCGAATTGAGGAAGCAATCCAAAAGGACTTGATAAGACAAAAGATTGATTGTTTGAAACAAGCTTTTGAGGAGATAGAACGATCAGTCACCACAGGCTCATCCTCAAATTCAAGCTTTGCTAATAGAATGAAGAATGGTGCTCCCAGGCAACGTTCCTAATCCAGGCCAAGATCCTAATCTAGTACTACAACCAGACTTGGGTTTCCATGACGAGCAAGAAGACATCATCACTGAATTATTCAGCCTAGTGTGGAGATTGAAGTGAAACGCCCCTGATTGGCTTCAAATGCACTTTATCCTTGAAGAAGAAGAAGAGAGAGCCCGACGTATTGAGTTCAATATCCAAAGAGATCTTCTTGTCGAAAGATTTGAAGTCCTTCAACAACAGCAGAATCGACAAGCTAATCAACAAGTGAATCAACAAGTTCCTCAACAAGCAAATCAACCAGCTCCTGAAGCAGCCCCTACACCACCTCGACAAGCTTGAAGGAAGATATGTTGGATTGAATTGGTTCTTTTTCAACAGATAAATTTCAAAGAGTTACTAGATCCACTCCAAGTTCTTTCAAAGAATTTGTAGAGTTATCGCCTTACAAAAATAGAGAGAAAGAGATCTGAAGCATCGCAAGAGGGAACGTCAAGTGCAGTTGGTCTTGTTGAAGAAGCACCGAGTGAGGAAGATCCTTTTCGTCTCTTCCAAACCTCACTGCCGCATACTCCAATTCCAAGTACTGCTCGACTGAACAATCAACAGCTTCCAATAGTTGCGCAACCAGTGCAACCGGTTCAACCAGTCCAAGTAAATCAACCAAACACTCCAATGGCGTGGCGTCCATCTAATGCGTCACCTATGATGTTTTCCGTCTATCATGACATGCCTAAGAACCTGGAACATTTCTGTTCCAAGTTTCATAGTGGTGACCTGAACCACACCGTAGACGAGCATATTAAACTTTTCAAAGATCTCCTTTAGAACAGAGATATCTAAGAAGAAGATGTTGCCTGGAGGTTGTTCCCCTACACGTTCGACGAGGAGGCTTCTTACTAGTACATCTGTTTGCCAGCTAACTCCATTCACAATTGGCAACAAATGAAGATTGCTTTCTTAGAGAAGTTCAGGGCACCAATTTCCCCAACTGATTTGTATAGGCAATTTGTGAAAGTAAAGAGGCAAGAACATGAACCAATTAGCACGTTCAACAACAGATTCCACAAGGCTTGTATCCAGTGTCTTGGACAACATGCACGATACCCTCGTGGGGATACTTAAGACATTTGTGGATCACAGAAGTAATTGCATCCATTGAGGCTAGCCATGGAATGCCTAGCCTTGCTCTGAATAAGTCCGACTTCATGTTCACAACAAATGGGATGTCCATAGACTTAGGACCAATTGAAACCAGCAAAGAAATAGAGCCCATAGTGGAGATAGAAAATCCATTATGAGTACAGAGGGTAACGTGTGACTCATCATATTTCTCCTTGTGCAAATTGTTAATAAACAAGACCTCCTCCTTGATAACATTCACTCGGCTCGACGGATGAACCATAACACCAGTTACGATGTTATCATTGATTTGGGTTAGAACATACAATGGAGAGGGCTCCTTGTTCAAGGGTAGATTGTGTGAGGTGAATGTAATATTAGGCATAACATTCATGTGTTCTGCAGGAGGAATATGAGTGAATGAGACCATGTTCACATATTCGGGTGGGGCAAGATCAAAAGCACACGAAGGAGTGACCAAGTTCACAGAGTGTGACAGGAAAGGATTTGTGTATATCTGTAGTTGGCTGTTTGCCTTGGCTACAGACTTGTTAGAATTCTGCTTTCTACCATCGAGGCGAATGGTCCCATCATCGATGTAGTTGACTGAGATAGTACTTGGTTGGCCGTGAGTCATAAGTAAATAAAACTTTAGTTAACATTAATATTTCTTGTACTTGTTGTGTTATGTACTTGTCATGTTAGTTGTCTCGAGAATTAAATTCCCGATGAAACAATTAGTTGTAATGAAGGGACGTGGCGGTCGGTTTCTCAACTACCGCTCACGTAGTATATGTACTCGAGTCTTGTAGTCAGGAAACATTATGGTTATGATTATGCTAATTATGTTCATGAATGTTATGATTCTGAAAACTACTCAGTTATGTACTTGTGTGCTATACTATTATAGTACGGATGGTTGTACTTGCATACATTCTTTCAATAAAGATAGTATGATTATTCTGTGCATTGTATTCTAGTACATGCGTTATGTTCTGTAAGTTATTCTCGTTTACTCTTGTAGTACGTTGGAATTCATTCCTGTGAGTAAACATTTGGTGTCGTTGCCTAAGTGAACTTGGGAAAATCACCCGATGGTAGAATGGCGTCGTGTGAAATACTCCCCCTTAATTTTTTCCCAAAATTCAATACACAAACCAGCAACAAGTCACTGATTAGCATTAGCTCCAAAAGCAAATCAGCATGAAAGTAACTCTAACCAAGAATGTTCACCAAGATCCCAATGTGAGCGAGGTGATAGCATATGGTCAGAGGATCATTAGGATTAAACTGAACTGAAATTACAATTCATCTGTTGATGCAGCCATCCACAAGCAGTGGGGATACTCCACTTATTCAGTGGGTGAGATTATTACATTATTAAAGGCGGCAAGCCAGCCATTTAAATCCTCACTTCCACTTATTAACGTGGGGGGAATACAGTCCACACAACCACTTATATAGTGGAGGGAAACTTACAATTAAGAAAGATGATTATTTAAACTCAACCACTCAATTGTGGGAGTATGAAATTTAAATTAATTGTAGCAAATAAAATAAATAGCTGTTAGTACTACTAAACAGTTTTACAATGAATTAAACAACTGCAAATAAGAAAGATATGCTTCCAAATCAATCAATGGTTAGAGTAACACTTCCTCTAACTCTTGCAATACAATAATGATATAGAAATGAAGCTCAAACCAGCATTATATTAAAAACTAACAAGTCTGATCAGAAATAGAGAATACATAAAATCGGACTAGCAAACTGTACATCAATGAAATGCACATAACTTTATCAATTTACCTCCAAATTGAGTGAAATCAATTGAAACGAACCTCTGGAGGATAGGCGCCCATGTCATGATGATGAAACAACTTCAAAAAGCAACCATTAATTTACTTGCACAATTCTCAATGCTCCCAACATGGCACGGCCCTTAGCAAGGGCGATTTTGCAAGAATAAAAATAAATACTTTGAAATAAATTCTGATCTTCTATGGGAAGGGGCGCCCATGTGCTAGGAATCCATATCTTCAATACCCAGAAGCATATTAAAATCGTACAAAGAGCTGTTAATGAAAATCACCTTCAGCCATGAATGAACCAGCAAGCTCAAAAACTGAAAAGTACTTCAATTTCTCCAACAATGAAGCTCAATGTGCACTTCTGAATGAAGCACACCCTCAATCCACCATCTAGGGAACCATAGTTTCAGGCCCGAAGAATGGAGACAAATTGCTAAGCTTTCCCTTAGCCGGATTCTAGATTTCAAACCAGCAGCATAACTTTACAATATTTCCAAAAGATCATCAACTCTTCAAACAACAACAATATATAAGTTTCAATTGACAAATGAAGCAACAAGAGACTCTTCAAATTCCAAGAAGTTGAATCACTTCAACTTCCAAAAGGGACGCCACTTTAAGCATTTCACTTTTTGAAATAATAAAATATTAATCAACCTCTTTTAGGTGTCCAACTTCACTTTGCAACAATAAAGCATTTAATAATTCATTAAATGCACCATTGACCCCTTAATGACCCCCTTTTAAAAACAACATGAAGTGATCATTCCTAGGCGTGGGGGTACAACTGAGAAACATGAAATTGACTAAGTATAAAAACTCAGTCCATGGAAATAACCAAAACCAATGCCAATACTGAAACTGATGGATAGCAAGATGACTTGAGTTGAACTGCTGATGATGCCACTGCCAACATTGGACTTACTAAAAATAGCCAACTACTATAAATAGTAAGTTCGCATCAAAACAACAAAAAGCCAAACTGAACAATGAACTGCAAAGGATTGAACTGCTGCTAGACAGATACTGTCAAAAGATAGACTTGCTAAAAATAGCGAACTGCTATAAAAAGTAAATCTACACAACAACGTCAGAACGCTAATTGAGCAGTATCTGAAAGAGGAGACCCTAATTTTCCACCTTAGCTTAGCCTATGGATTTCCGGAAATAGGCTAAATCCATATGAAGAGCGTATGGCCAAAATGGGGACATTACATCGTGATAGGTCGGCCGATGGAGGAACTTGTCCAAACAAATGAGGAACGAGAAGACGACTTGACACAGGTTCATTTCGTTGAGGGAGCACGTACGGAGGGAGGCTTTCAGTTGAGAGATCCCCCAGTCGGTCATCTGGGACAGACTACATGTCAATCTAGAGGTCGACCATCTCCTCAATCGATTGCCAAGATTGTTGGCACGCCATTACATCATCCTGCAGGATCTTTGGGCAGAGAGTGACCAAGAGTGCCAAAGACAATAGATACTACAACATTACGAGGAAAGGACCAAGCGGGAGGAAGAGGAATGTGACACAAGCCGAAGGCATACGTCTGGCAACTAATGCCCGTACGATTGGCAATTAATGCCCGTACATCTCAATAAAAACAAAAACCAAGTACCAAGTGGGAAAGAAACTCTCGAGGAATGAGTATGGAAATCATTAAGACTCAAAGAGCAAGAGAATCAACAGAGAAGACTAAAATAAGACACCAATGAAGATATTAATGAAATAAACCAATCTATTGCTAGAGCACACCAAAACCTTGCCGAGGAATGGGACAAAGGACCTTTCAGGACACCGTTCGTAGCAAGCAGAGAAAGATATAGAATTAATGAAAATGAAAATGAACTAATTGGAGAGCTTGAGCATAGTATTCGATGCATTTAGGAGTTGTCCATATCGACAACGACGAAGGGTTGAGAATTGGAGAGTCCGATCCAAAGACCTTAGGGTAAAGGGAGTACTGGAACGAACCCCAGGAGACTTGAGGGGTAGAGGACGTTGAGAAGATCTGTACGTGGTTGATAGTGCAAGAGAGGCACTAGAACGACGTGGGAGAACTAGCCCAATCAGGTCCTACACACAGGGAGTGCATTGGGGAAGAAATATGGTGACTCCGCTAGCCAAGAGGTAGAAGCTACCAATGTTCATGGGGAATGGATCAGAGGATCTAGTACGACATTGCAATACGTGTGAGACGATTTGGATAGTCAACGGGCAAGATGATGTGGACTATTGGTTGAGAGCATTCCCAACGATGCTGAGGGGTGTAGCCATTTATTGGTACAACGAATTGGATGCAACCCACCAAACATCATGGTGAACACTGAAGAGGGCGTTCGAGGAGGAATTTAAAATCCTCAGAGATGACAACGAAATTGTAGCGGAAATCTACAACATGAAGCAAGGGAAGCATGAGAACGTGCAAGCTTACAATTAGAGACTCAAGGAGTTGCTGGGAAAAATGGAGACACAGCTAGTAGACGGCCTAAAGAAGCGGTGGTTTGTTGAAGGACTACTTCTCTCTCTCTGAAAGAAAATGAAGGTGGTACCTCCATCGTCGTATGTGGATGCCTATAATTGTGTGATGGACATCGGAGTGCGAACAAGACATCCTCTCAGGGGAAAAAGAAAACTGATGACGATGAAAGTATGAAGGAGAGCAGTGAAGATGAGTCAAAAACCGTACAAGCTCTTTGATGGGACATGATGAGGATGATGAAGGAACTGAAAGTTGACAAGGACAGTTCGAAGGAGTCCAAGGAATTATGGTGTATCGAGTGAAAAACAAAAGGTCATACCAGGGCGAACTGCTTGAAGAAAATGTTTTATGACATTTGCCAAGTTATGTGACACTCCATCAAGTAGTGCCTGTACAATCTAAAGGTGAGAAGTTCGCAAGTATTTTTTGCACAAGGGGAACAGTCAACCCGTCCAAACACACCATTGAAGCCCCAGTACAATAGCAATGCATCCCTTGGAGGTTACCAAAACAATAGAAGTCAGAGAAGCAAGATCTAATACGACAACAAAGGCAGACCCATGATATAGTGCCAAAAGTGCAATGAATGGGGTCGCTTTGCCAGGGAATGCTAGAACAGTCAAGGTGTGGGTGGAAGGTTGTGCAAATTGTGTGGTCTTGGCGATCAAGAAGCCACCGACTGCCTGAAGCAAAAAGGCACAAACAATGCTGGAGGTAGCCTTTGAGGAGGTTCTAGCAATGGCACAGATGAAGAAAGCTAGTTATCCAAACCCTTGTACGGAGAAAGAAACACTCCGAGAGGCCAGGGCAGAAGTCGAAGAGGCAATGGCCAAGGATCAAAGAACCTCCAAGGTGGCTAGTACGTCATTGCAGTCAGAGTACGAGAAAAACATCATACGGCAGGTGCTTCACACAACTGTACCAATCAAGGTAACAAACCTTCTACTGTCGATGCGCCAACTGAGAGTAGCACTCATGAACGTTGTCGAAGACAATCTTCAAAATGGTCCAACAGAGAGTATGACACATTCAATAGGGGAGGCCACGAAGCCAATGCTACTTGCAGTGAATGTCAAGAGGAAGTTGACCATTGTACAAATGGAAATCCTGGGGAGGAAACTCTCCAACACCATTGTCGACAGAGGCTCGGGAATGAATATACTACCAGAAGAAACATGGAAGTGTTTGGGGAAGCCAACCCTCTGGCCCCTAACATTCCACCTGGTAGTTGCGATCCAACATGCCATCAAACCTCTTGGTACATTGATGGCATAAAAAGTCTTGATTGGCATGCAACAGTTCCTGTTGAACTTCGTCGTCATCCCACTGCAAAAGAAGGCATACGACGCACTGCCGGGACGAGGATGGTTGATTGCCACCAAGGCGGATCATAATTCGAAGAGGAACACACTCTTGATATAGGGCAGCGGGCAGAAGTATTTTATTGACCTGAGGAACCAAGCTGTGAGCGAAGAATTGGATTCCTCCATATCAGAATCTGACGGAGGGGAGTTGGATGTTGATGAAGGGAGGAAGGGTATGGAACCGAACACCGATGGCGTACTTGAACTCGAGAGTTGCTCGAAGGACGAGACAAGCTCTCTCAACAGATTATTCCATTGGCAGATGGACGATTATGAGGTGTTCCACCGAGAGTGTAACATGCTATAGATTGGAGAAATCGAGGAAGAAGAGAAGGGCATGTCCAACCAAACACTTCCGGCCAAGTACGAAGAGTACAAAGAGAGTATCAAAATTGGATGATACACTAGTTGACAAGTTGGAACGTGACAAAGTACGAGGTAGTGAGAAAGAAAAAAGATAAGGGGAGGAGAGAGAAAATGAAGATGAAAATTATAGAAGGCAAAAAATGAATAAGTGTGGAAAATTGAAAAAATGAAAGTAGAAGAGTTAGAAAATAGAAAAAGGCGGAAAGTGGAAAAATGAAAAGAAAGTAAAAAAATAAAAAAATGGAGAAAATGAAAAAATGGGAAAAATAGAGAAAAATTAAAAAGTTTAAAAAAATGAAGAGAGAAAAATGACAAAGAGGGAGAATTAAAAATGCAAAAGGAAAAAAATGAGAAATTAAAAAATTTTAGAAAATGGAAAAAATGGAGAAAATAAAAGAAATAAGAAGGCAAAATTAAAAAATGGAAAAGGAGCCAAAAAGATTAAAATAAGAACTATCAAAGATAAAGCCGTACAACTAGCAGTTAAAGGCAGGACATTAAAAACAAATCGGCAAGGGGTGAAGCTGAACATCGTACGGACAAAGCATAAGGTGAAAGGCATGATGAAGGAAGCCCATAATAACATTGCATGCCAAAGTCAATATCAAGAAACTGTACATCGTACGGCAAGGACGAGGGCAAGGTCTTAGAAAATCATTGAAAGTGCAAGAGGAGGAACTGCACGAGAGAAAGAAAAGTCAGTCGTACGAGTGGAGAAAAGGTCGACTGCATGATGGAGTAGAGGAAGTGTCAAACGATGCAGTCATGAACATGCCGTGCGATGGAGTAGAGGAAGTGTTGTACGATGCAGTCATGAACATGCCGTGTGACAAAGCAGAGGAAGTGTTGTACGATGCAATCATAAGGAGTTGAGCGTCGTACGAGTGGAGAAAAGGTCGACTGCATGATGGAGTAGAGGAAGTGTCAAACGATGCAGTCATGAACATGCCGTGCGATGGAGTAGAGGAAGTGTTGTACGATGCATTCATGAACATGCCGTGTGACAAAGCAGAGGAAGTGTTGTACGATGCAATCATAAGGAGTTGAGCGTCGTACGAGTTGGAGTTAATGCTGTACAATTTAATAAAGCTCATACCGTATGATTGAATGAAGTGAATATCATGCGATTTGAATCTAGTTCTGTATGAAGCAACAAGGGTCTAGTTGTTTGAAATGATAAGAGGCAGGTTGTACAAGGTGAGATTGTAGCACGAGGAGGAAACAAACAAGTCATACGAATTGAGAATGCCGTATGAGATTATAAAAGTTTGATCGTACGAGGTAGCAAGAGGTTGGCCGTACAAGAACAATTTGCACTGAGAGGGGAGAAAATAAATTGCACAGAGACAAGACGAAATGGGCGTGGTATTGAAGGCTGAGATGAAGAACATAAAGCATCGGGAAAGTTGAAAACATTGGTAGAAAGCAGATTACTAGGCATGCACGAAATGTTGTTATGAGATAGGAGTGTAGGAGAATTCAAATAACGCATGAGGAAGAACACATAGTTGAAAAGAGGGCCGTACACATCAAAACCAAAGGCGTAAGGGTTGAATGCACAAGGAAGGCCATACACACTAAAGCTGCACAAGGTGCGAAAGGAAGCTACGCAGATAAGAGGAACAAGAACAATGCAAAATTTGTAATTTCAGGCTTTGTTGGCATTATTTTGTGTCTCAAAAAATTATGAAAATGAGGTATTCCATGGAGTTTTGTATGGTTTTAGAAGTCTTAAATTGGCCTTGGTAGCAACGGATCCACCCCTTGATCTTGCCTTGTACCGCGATAGGGAGCATGCCAGGGGCGCTGCCCCCAGACCCCCGCAAGAGGCATTGCCCCTTGAACTTGTTGGGGGCATTGCTCCTTGACTCCACTGGGGGCATTGCCCCCAGAGCCCCATCATATTCAATTGAATTACCAAATCTCAGTGCAACCAGCCACAACAGTATAGCTAGAGCTGCTAGCCTCACGCCCAAAGTCACTAGTATCACAGTCAGTTCTGCTAGCCTCACGACTAGAGCCACCAGTATCATAGACAACTCACCTTGCCCCACGATCACGCACAACATCGCCAAAACCCCATCTAGAAGAGTCAGGAGAGGAGTGAAGTGATGAATCCACCAGAGTGTACACTGAGATTAGTGGACTGCAAGAGATGGCAAGAGTTACGTACAAAGTTGGTGCAATTGGACAACAATTGGATGTGGAACATGATCCCTTAATGGTACATGAGGTCGAGAGGATGGCGGGTATGCAGTCAAAATGCAAAGGCGAATTCTTTTAGTGTTTCATCTCACACGGGTGGCTAGGAGTAGAGACGACTAAGACTACAAGGCGAGAGTTGGCGGATTACATTCAAAAATCACAAGAGGAACTAGCTCACGTGACAGTTGCCGAGCAGACGAGAATTGCCACTCTCGAGGAGAAGTTGACAGAGAAAGACAAAGTACTGGCTGAGAGGGACACAGTGTTGGGTGAGGGAGATGGACAATTGGCAAAGAAGGATCGACTGTTGGTAGAGAAGGATACACAAATGGCTGATCCGCAACGTCTTTTAGCTGAGAGGGACAATTAGCTATAGGAAAAGGACAAGGAATTGGCTAGCACCAAGCAGGAGCTTGAGAAGGCACAAGCCGAACTCATGGAGGCAGTACAAATGGTGAAGTTGGTTCGAGAGTGACAAATGGCAGCCACCCAAAAGCTCCAGTGCCTCCAACAGCAGTAGTTGGCCACGACTACCTCCTCGTCTGTACATCTAGGGGCTCCCTTTCATCCTCCCTCTTCTTAATTCCCTTTCTTGTACCCCCTTTTTTGGTTTTCAGTCGTTTGGAAGATGACTACTTTGTGGGGGGGGGGATGATGTAGTCGGTCGAGAGTGTACTTGGTCGGCTATGAGTCATAAGTAAATAAGACTTTAGTTAACATTAATATTTCATGCACTTGTGTTATGTACTTGTCATGTTAGGTAGTTGTCTCGGGAATTAAGTTCCTGATGAAACAATTAGTTGTAATGAAGGGCGCGACGGTCTGTTTCTCAACCATTGCCCACATACTATATGTACTGGAGTCTTGTAGTCAAGAAACATTATGGTTATGATTATGCTGATTATGTTCATGAATGTTATGATTCTGGAAACTATTCTTATGTACTTGTGCTATAGTGTTATAGTACAGATGGTTGTACTTGCATACATTTTATCAATAAAGATGGTATGATTATTCTGTGCATTGTGTTCTAGTACATGCGTTATGTTCTATAAGTTATTCTCGTTTACTCTTGTAGTATGTTGGAATTCATTCCCGTGAGTAAACAATTGATGTGGTCTTGGATCACATGATGTAGGTAGACGCATCTTTCGGTATCATGTCCAACAACTCGATGAAATGGACAAAACTTTTGAGAGTCGTACCACTGAGGATACGGCTTGGACAACGATCGAATCTTAGGTAATTTTATCACTTTATCTTTTGATAATTTTTGCAAGACACTATTATATGATTTTGATAATTTAGTGAAATTTCTATTACGTCTTGTATTATTTTTATTAGAAGGCACAAAGACCATGTTAGCCATGGTCTTGTTCTTACTCGAGACCGACACGACTGACCAACTGTCCTGGCGGGAGCACGAGGGCGAATCCCCATATTGAACAACCACTTGGTGGTATTCTTTCAAAGCAACACAAAGAAGTTTATTTCATTAAAATAAACTTATCTTCTAGCGAAGGTTGCAAGTTCCCAATAAGAACCTTTTGAACGTTGAAGTCAGGCAAAGGATAGGAAATCTAAGCAAAAATAGATTGATATTGAGCTATAAAGTCAGTTAACTTCTCGTGGGTTCCTTGCTTGCATCGAATGAGATTGTTGAAGGCGATCTTCGACCTGATGTTGGCCTGAAATTGTTGGAGAAATTGGTTGACTATCTGGTCAAAGGAGAAAATAGAATTGTTAAGTAAGGAAAAATACATTCCAAGGTAGCATCTTTGAGAGAATGCGGGAATAGCTTGGCCAACAAAGCATCATTATGAAAGAAATCAGTGCATAGCGCATTGAAGGATGAGACATGCGTCCACGAGTCCCACGACCATTGTACTTTTTGAACTTTGATATCTCCACCCCTTGAGGGATAGGAGTGTTTAGAATGGAAATGGAAAGAGGATTGTAGCGGAAAAAGGGTTGGAACATGGGTTGAGAGGAAGAACTGGTCATGCTCGCTAGTTGATTCTGCATGTGCCCCATATTCTATAGTAGAGCATTGAGCACCAGATCAATGGACGAGGTATGACCAGAGGGACCTCCAGAAGAACCACCAACACCCACACCAGAAGAGCCACCAACATTAGAGCTAGAAATAGGGACATTTTGTGTCTCAGGCATAGAGAAACTGAAACCCAAAGGAATCCAACTTTCCTTAAGTGTGTTACTCTGCACAGGTACGGTGGTACTGTTAGTAGTAGGACCCGTGTTAGCCATACACATCGACACCCTAGGCATCGAGACATTCAACTATTTTCCAGCGTTCCTGAGCCATGGTCTTGAGTAATAACCAAGTTAGAGGTGTACGCTAGGACATGGGTATCTATGGTGTCTGCTATCCCTCAAAGAAGCTCTAGATCTCTTTGATCCTTACTCATCATAGCTCTCAGCTTTTCAATGATAGGAGCCGCTTGGGAAAAACCGTCATCTTTTGCTAAGTATCTCTCGAACTCCTCGAGTCTCATGTCTAGGGAGTAGACTTGCTCTGCAGGAACTCCGAGAGCAACATTATCCTCCATGGAAGAGGTAGAGGGTGAGGCAGGAGGGGTCAGAACGTGAGTTGCCACCTCACCAAGGGGGGAAGAGAAATCGGTAGAGATTCTTGAAACAATTTCTTCAAAAGTAGGACCAATTCAAGGGGGACTATACCTTCTAGATCCCACTCTAATGTTTCAAAGACTTCTTACAACGTGTTTGGAGATTGTAGATTGGGTCGTAAAGCTCATAAAAGCCTCACAACGCACTATATGGAACACGGCCTAGATGTGAGAGAAGAAAATTTTTCGAACCAAAGAGGAGAAAAAAGGTCCATGTTAGGTTCACCAAAATGTGGAGGGGATTTGCTACTCCTAAGTCTCAAGACAAATAGGGTCTAGAGGGAGCGAATTGCCCTCAGTCACCTCAATGACAAAGGTAGAAGGATGGGGTGGCGAATTAATTACAAACTAGACTTTGTTTTATGTTTTTAGAGATGGAGGGTTTTGGGGATTGGGTGAGTGGACCACAGATGCCTCAGACTGCAGACTAATTGGTTCTCGGCTAGAGGACGTCAGTGTGGGAAATGAACGACAACACGTTGCATTGTCGTCTCAGGTATGCACTAGCATCTCATACAGGTAGAGATTAGAGTTTACAATCTGAGACTCATAGGGCATGCTAACAACCCGAGAACCTTAATCCGATAGTTTAAATGACAATGACAAAATGCTGCTAATGTGCAAAATAAATAAACTAACTACAACAAGACAATTACTATAACTTGAAAGATAGATTGATTATGAAAGAAATGACAAGCAAGGGTAGTAGAAATCCAACTTATGGTTGGTCCAGCCTCCCACATGCTCCACATGAACGAAGTAACTACACACACGGAGATGAAAAATGTTGGGGATGTGTTTTGGAGTTTGCCTCAGTCAAACCCTCGCTTTGGTGTTTCCACCTCCACGGATAGCCAATAGACCACAATAGAGAAAAGATGATAAAGAAATAGGTAGACACATTATGTATAAAGCAAAGCCAATCTATATGCTATCTATAATATTGATAATTCAATGAAATGACAACAATAAAGGGTTGACCTCCCTTTGGTAAGCTTGAGAAGCTGAAAGGAAGGATGGTGGATATGAGAGTGCAAGATGGACGCGTAAGAACGTAGTGCCAATAGATTGAAACCTGCAAGAAAGTGATGTAGAAGGAAGCAAGAATGGAGAGAATGAAGTGAAGTTGTAAGAATGTGTAATATCCCCTATGGATTTGTCTTCAAGTTTACCTTTAGTCTTCTAAGTTAAAATATTCAAATAGATTTAGAATCAATAACTTTAATGATAAGCTCTAAATCCTATCAAAACCTATCTTCAAAGGCTAATATTGACTTGGTTGTTAGATTAAATATATATAAATATTTAAAATACCTGCCTATTGCAAAAGTATATATCTGTAAAGTTCTTCCATTCCCTCATCATACTTCTTATTGTCCTTTTAAATCTCTATGCCTTAATGAGAAAGGATGCACCTCTAGAATTTGAGATGACCCTCTTAATGGTCGTGACTTTTAGTTAATATTAACCAGTGCCTTTTGAAATGTTTAAGCGCTTTCATTTTAGTATGGTTGCTGCCCTTTTCTACTTCTCCTAATCGTATGAAGGGGAGCGTGGCTACATCTACTCGACTTCTCAGATTTAGACAAGCCACTAGTCTTTGACTTGATGAACTAGATAAATGATGAAACATCAATGTTCTCTAGGTATTTAATTGACTTGGGTAAAATCTATTTGGGAAATCTCCTCAACTTCCCAATATGCCAATGTTTATAGATGGTGAGCTCATTGAAAACCATCAGGAATGCTACACTCATTATGAGCCAGAGTCTTCTTTTATTCTTGTTATGGATACAACCCATGTTTCATAAAGAGTAGGATGATGAATTATATATTTGTTTGGGCCATGGCCAAATTGTCTCTCTTTAGATTACTGGTTAAATTACAGTCGAGCACAAAGTTGATGTGTACTTGCAAACGTCTCTTACGGAATTTCATTATGTCCAATTCAATATATTGATGTGAAAGGAGGATTGGTTCAATGCCATTCAATATGATATATATAAAATATAATAAAGCCATCAAAATCCATTTGCAGCAATATGGTGATGGACGCTTAAGTCTATGGTGTTTGGGCGATATATCAACCTATCGGCTTAATATATACTTATCCGCCACTTGATACTCTCCATCACATTCTTCATTTGGATGAACTACGTTGCCTTGATTCATGATTAAAGGATATTCTTCTCGGGTTCTTAATATTGCCACTGCAAGCGATTTCTGAGTTGGAGTATTCATTTTTGGGTGTTCTTGTAATGACCCCTTTTTGGTGGAGCAGTTAAACTCAAAACTTGCATTCAAAGTGTTCCTCAGAGGGACATTAGAAACATTAGAGATTAGTAGATTTTAGTAATAATATCTAATAAGATCAAAGTTGATATAAATATTACATACTTGCCAAGGGATTATTCATTTCCTCCATATCACTCACTACGAATAATTCCTTATAATATATTTCATAAGTGCATTAGGGATAGTACTAAACATCTTTCAAGGGATCATTAATGGAATTCCATTATACTATTCATCACCATAGGGAATGATAGAGATATTATGACTTTTAAGGCTCCCTAGTATTGCAAGCACCATTATTTGCATAATCATACATATATATATATATATATGTATATTAACTAAATAAGGATATATCGCCATTTCTAATTGGCTTAATTTATTAAAACATATATATGTCTTTATCTCTATATAAATATGTTTATAAGTATTCTATTTCAATATCGTCATACCTGTATCATTACTCATATATGCTTATGTGATACCTATGTCATATTACCCATTAATAATTTCATCTATATCTAAGTATGCATAATTATAAAATCATCAATCCTTACCCGATGGTTGCATAAACATGTAGCCTTCCAACTTATTACTTATCGTTCTTCTTTCATGCTCAGATATACATCTATACTCAAGAATATACATTTTACCTTCTCACTTACTGAATATCTCCTATAGCGTATGCATGTACTTTGGAAATCAGAGTTATCTCTTATTCTTTATAGTTCCTCTTCGTAATATATTATGCTTATGTAATAAACGAACAATAGATACCAATAACGGAAACGGTATAAGTGTCATGCCAAAACCCCGATAAGCTCAGACTTATTCAGCCGCTGTTCCTTCTTATGATCATGTTTCAGAGGGCTTTTCCCAGAGTACGTGAATAATTCCATCCTTCTATTCCATTCCTCTAACTTCAACTTGTATTGTCCTTCCCAAACTCTGGAGAGGAAGACACCAACACGTGACGTCGATCCCTCACTGACTTGACAAGATTATTTGATTTTCCCCCCGTCAAGTAAAGACCTCCTGTTGTGACGTTTTTCACACATCGCCCCATTGCAAATGGGGACCCCCTAATTTTGGCTTTGCTTTTCGTTTGTTTTGTCGTTGTCTCTCTTTTCTACTGTCTGCCTTTCCGGGATTGTGCCCATCATTGAGTTTAAACTTGAATTTTGGCCAAGTCTAGAAATTAGGGTTTGATTCCTTCATGCCAATTCAAGGTCAAGTAAAGTGAGAAAATTGAAAATTGAGCTTAACGATGTTGTCAGCAGACATCCAGCAGGCTTCCAGCCAGTTTTCATCAAATTCAGGGTACTTACTATTTTTAGTAAGTCTGCTATTCAGAGCAATCTATCAGCTATTTTGAGATTCCAATCATCACACGACATTCAGAGTATATCAGACTGCTCGCATGCAAAATTTGACCGAAAACGAACAACTTACTATTTTTAGCAGTCCGGCTTCCGGCACGAATTTCAGGGTCTAGATGCAGAGTTTTTCTTTGCATGTCTGGATATTCCTCCTGGGTTTTTCGAGACCTTCGCGATGATATAACATGCAAAGTCGAGATGACTACTTTCAGGATTTAGCCTTCCGAGGCTATTTTTAGGGTTTGTATGTCGAAGTTTCTTTTGCATGTCGGTGATTCCTGATGGGTTTTTCAAGAGCTTCATGGTGTGACATGCAAACGGAGACTCCACTCAGTAAGGAACTTGCTATTTTTAGCGTGTGTGTCCGCCGCCTCCTCAGTTGATTCACGAAAGATCGCAATGCCGCGAAACGAAGGCAAACGGAGATCTTTTGATACGCATGCAGTGCAAGTTAGGGTTTCCAGCTTCGAGCCTAAAAATAGGCATCAAAAGTCAAAATCTTCGAAAACCGATGTAAACCACTGCGATCAACATTCTTCAGGCTATCTGCTGGTAAAATTTCAGGTCAAACGGAGCACTTACTATTTATAGTAAGTCAAATTGGAAACATGCTAAAAATAGTAAATCAGTTGCATGCATCAGTGTCAGCCACCAGGTCACGTGGTGAGGGTCGCATCATTCAAATTTCAACTCGATCGGAGCATGGGAGCTATCAGAAACATGGGCTTACTATTTATAGTAAGCCACCTTCAAAAATAGGCTAAAAATAGCAGGGCGACTAAAAGTGGCAGTATTGACAGAACGACAAGGCTATGAGGATGCAGTGTTTAAAATTTCAGGGCATTCCGAGCTTCAGAGGTGCAAAATCAGAAGACTTACTATAAATAGCAGGGGCATGAATATTGGCGAAAAACGAAGGAAAAGGTTCTACGTCTGGATTTCCATCCCGCAACAGGGGAAAAATGCGCCCAACTTGAAGAGGAAAAGGTTGAAATTTTTTTTCTAAGTATGATGCTTCATCCTCCACCCCCTGTGAAATGCGCCCTCCTCACAAGCCAGGCACAAAAAAATTTCTAAGTGTGAAATGCTTATCCACTTGCCTAGGCAAAATGCGCCCACATGCTAGCAAGAGGCCCAAGAAAAAAATTCTAAGTATGAGAAAATATCCTCCTCCACTAGTAAAATGCGCCCAAGTTCAACAGGGAGGAGTTAGCAAGCAAAGTCAAAAGGTCAACTTTTTTTCATCCTTCATGGGGTACAAAATGCGCCCAAAGCTGGAGTGGTCAATGAAAGTCAACATTTCTATCCTGAAGGCAGGCCAAAATGCGCCCAAAGAAAGCTCATGGAAGTTTAAAAAATTTCTAAGTGTCGGATATCCTCCTCACCCCTCTAAATGCGCCCATCCTCCTCCTAGGTGGAAATGCGCCAAGTTGTAAGTAGTCAAAGGGGGGTCAAAGATTTCCATCCTCCTTGCATGCTCAAATGCGCCCAAATCATGCCATGTGAGGACAAAAATAAGAAGCTGAAAAGTCACTAGCTAGGGCGTTGTAAATGCTTCAGCCTTCACACATGAGAAATGCGCCCAAGTTGTGGTCAACAAGTCAAAGCAAATGAAGAAGTTTCTAAGTTAGAAACTCGTCCTTCACATGTGTTCAAATGCGCCCATCCCTCTCACCCCCTCAAATGCGCCAAGAGGAAGAGAAAGTCAAAGGAGGCGTTGAAATAAGCTTGTCCTCTTGCTACCCCTATATGCGCCATGCAAAGATAAAGTGTTGAGGGTTAAGTGAAGTAATATCCTAGGCGTTGGATTTTTTTATGAAAACATCTTTCAAATGTGAATTGCGCCAAGGGTGGTGAGTGTTGTAAGTGTTAGAAGATATTGCCAAAGGGATGGAAATAATATGCTAGGCGTGGTTTCAAATTTCTTCTAAGAAATAAGCGCCCAAGTTGATATGTGTGAGAATATTGCAAGGTGTTGAAGATGTCTTCCTAGGCGTGATAATATTTTTCCTAGTGTGGAGAAAAATGCGAAGTGGTGGCTAGAAAAATAAAATGTGCCAGGCGCCTTCATGAAAATTTTTCTAAGTGGAGTTGATATTTTCACAGGCAAAGTTGATCGAGTTGGATATAAAATTTTCTAAGGGAAATTTTTTCAAGAGTTTTCTAAGGCACAAATATTTTCTTTCTTAGAAAATAGGCCTAGAGCTCTGGGGTGGTGGAATTTTTTGAAGCACAGATGAGTCGCCTGAGGTGAAGTCAAAAGATGCCAGCTCCACAGGATTAATAAAAATTTTCCAAGTCAGAGCAAAATTCTTAGAGGGATCAAAGAACGAGAATAAATTTGATGAAAGAATATTTTCTAAGGTTCAAAATTCAAGAAAATCAAATGAACCCGTTCGTTGGGTACCCATGGGTTCGATGCGTTCTGGAGAAAATTTTCTTCTGGGTATTGAGGATTATCGATGGGGAGTTGATTTTAAAGTCTTCCATGCTTTGCTGTGGCCTTCAGGATGAGGATTTCAAGTGGGCACGAGGTTGATGAGTTTTCCTAAGGGAAACTTGAAAATTTTCTAAGGCAAGTGTGAGGAGAATGTGTTTTCAAGATGAAATTCTCCATACGATGAATTTGAAAGAAACCGCCTAGGTGAATTTGCCCAAGGTCTTCGTGAAGATAGTTTTCTTGAGCCAGATAATGATAAAATCAAAGTTGTCGAGCTCCAGCGGGTGAAATGAATTTCTTGAGGATGCAGTTGAAGTTGATATTGTCCAAAGGATGATGGAATTTGGCTAAGGCATGAAGAATTTGAACACGAAGTTGGCGATGAACGCTTGGAGATCAAGGCATGAAAATCAGGTGAGTTAAGTTTTAAAGTGTTCTAATGCTTTTCTCCTTGCTTGTTTTGCAGGATGAGCGTGGAGGCCAGAGCACAATGACTTGAAGTGGTGAAGCACGATGATATTACAACCTTCGGAGGAAGATAAAGCTGTAAGTTTCACATAAAGGAAGAAAGGTTGCAAGAAATTGGCTAAGTGTTAGCTCAAGTGACCCTCAAGTGGAAGAAGTCAAGAACAACGTCAAGAAAGAAGATCAAGGACAGTGTGAACGCGTCTACAAGCGGAATCTTCTAGAAGACTGATTGTGGGCATTTTTTGCCTTTACTATTTTTGGGAGTGAGTGGGAATCTTTGATTCATTTAATGTACCACTCCCTACTTTGGCAGTTTTTAGGGTTAGGGCTGAGGTGGCACGATTTTAGCCACTCTATTGATTGTAACCCTAGCCGTCTTTTGGGACTTGGCTAGCTATATAAAGGGGGAGTCCCCCTCATTTGTAATTCATTAGAGAGTAGACAGTAGAATTAGAGTAGAAGTCGGAGTAGAGAGACAACTAGGTGATAGCTTAGAATAGCTTAGTATAGATTGATAGTGTAGTTGAAGAAGAGGGAAAGTTTTCCCTTGAAAACTTTGTAAGAAATTGTTGTGAACACTCTCTCAATAAAAGAGTTTTTCATTGATGGTGAATTTCGTCTTTGTTGTGAGTAGCTAGCAAGGTTTCTTCGTCCTTCGGATTCAAATGGTAGCTCAAAGTAGTATAATTTTTATTCCATGCAAGTAGATGTTAATTGTGGAATGTGGTCTTCAATTTGAGCAAAGCTTCGTCTAATCCATACCACTAGTGGGCTCGCTGATGGTGAGTTCGCCTTGCGTGGTCAACTGGAATATCATGTACTTAACTTCAATCACAATTTGAATAATGGTATGCGTCGTTGTGATGGTATCTTTATGTCAAGTGGTGGTTTGAACATCTTTAGTCATCTCCCTCGAAGATTGCACCGACTCCGTGGAAGCTGTCCGATGCGAGGCAAAGCGAAGTCTGGTTAGAAGTTTGCTGAAGTTGAGCTCCATATCCCACGCCTTAGAATAGATTTAGACTCTCTAAACCCTACCCCATTTCATTCAGTACTTTCTGATTAGAATAGAAAACCCGCGCTTCATAGACAAATCCTTCGAGCATTTGAATTCCTTTCTCCGCTGCCGAACAATTCCGTAAGTCCCCTTGAAATACCAGCAAATCACATCAAGCCAAACTAAGCCTATTCGCACTGAAAGAACCTTGGAGTTGAACGCACGAACTTTCTTGCAATCTTAGCGTGCGGAATACTTTGATCAAGAGAGAATAGGGAAGCCGTTGGCAACTTTATTCTGCGTTGGTGCGGTCACGAAAAATACATCAACACCTCCACGCATAATTCCCCTTAAATGCCATCTGCTGTGTAATGCGTTCCTAGATACCATACTCTTATAAGCGCTGTGTAAAGGAATAATACCTTGTCACCTTTATAATGAATCATCTCCCGTTAATCATAGAAAATAATGAATATCTGAACACATACGAGCAACATAGGAAAGATTTCCTCCTATTATTATTTATTATTCCTTTTTTGGTAATGTTCCTTGCTCCGTCAACAAGTCTCGATACTAATTTATACATGAATGCCTTAACAAGGAAGGACGCGTCACAAAGGAAAGTTATGACTTCCCGCAAGGGAAGACTCTTTATTAAATAATGCCTATTGATTTTATATTCATAATTATAATATTACTATATGCTCTTTACCGCTATGATATTATTTATAATTTATCTCTGTTCTATTTTAATTATATTTCCAATGTTTATTTTATTGATTTGACAATATTTATAATTATTTCATATTATAATATTATTTTATAATATTTAGTAATATTTAATATTTTGTATGATATTATTTTAATATTTATGACATCTATAATTATAATATTGTTTTTTTACAATTATAATTATAACGTTATCAAATAATTTTAGATATGCTCTTAAGGCACGATTTCGGGGGACATGACAGTCCTCCCCAGCCAAGATTGCTTGTCCTCAAGCAATTACAAAACATTAGGTAAGGCATGAATCACACACACGAGTACACATAAGGCATGGACTATACGTATGTCAAGCAAAAACATTTTGGACAACAATGGAAACATGTGAATCATAATGAGCAAAGATACGTGAAGCATGAAGCATAAAACACAAATATGAAGCATAGTTACATGCACACATAAGACATAGACATATGTAAGGCATCAAGCATATATGCATGGCAAGACATATACACATACGGCATAGAGTACACACATGAATACATATACAATCATATGCTTATACAAGGCAAGAATCATACACGTGCAATGTTTTTTGCAAAGATCACACATGTTGAATACACATCAGATATAGAGAGGATATTTCAGTCATGTAGCAATCAACGGTGTACAATAGGTACACATATAATCACTCATGTGGAATACATATCATACATGGAGTAACTATCATACATGAAACAGTCGTAGGATATGCATATAAGATATTGTAAGCCTCAATCATATCAAAAATAACATATGGAGCATGAGAAAACATTGAAAAGCACATACGTTGTGTTACGAGGCATATTCAAGACATTATGAGGGCACTCATGTATGAAGTGTTTTGATAAACATGAATTAGTCACACATAAAGTTTTCGTGAAATAATCATGCGGAAGGAACATCAAACACATAATCATTTACGAGATAGGATGCATGCACTTTAGGAAATATAAGTAAGGCATGTTAATACACTCAAGGTATGCAAATACACTCGAAGAAGCATTCATGTTCAATCGGAAGTATACACTCAAGGAATAGAACATACATAACAAAATATACACATGCAGTAACATGCTAAAGCATTTTGGGCATAAAGCAAGTATGTAAGACATGAGGTACACTGATAAGGTATGAATTATACATTTGAATACACGTAAGCAATAAAGCATGGAGTATAAGCATGAATAAACACATGGAGCATAGTCTCGAATACACAAGGCATAGAGCATTCATGAAATATGCATTTTAATATATAAAGCACCAAGTACGTATGAAAATAGAGTAGACATACTGAAAACACACCAATTTTTGAAAGTCATACCATAGATCAGTCATGTTGAATATATTAGTCATAAATGCATACAAGATATAACGCATGGATCAAACATGAGTACATGTATAGAGCATAATCACAGATTACACATGAAGCAGGCAAATACACAAAATACACTTATAAACACAATGTAAAACAAATACGCATAGAAAACATCGAGCAATAATTTACACTCAAGGCATGTAAATCATGTAATTATACTTAGGAGAAGAAATACACTTGAAGTACATACGTGGAACACATAAACCGAGACAAGGTATCAATTGCATAAATACTCATAAGGTAGGAAGCAATATAGATACACTCAGCATATATAAACAATTACATACAAGGCATGAACTACAAAAAGACAAGCATACACTTAAGAATGGAGTAGTCATGTATAGGAGTACATCAGTCATGAAGTGAACAAGATGCTAACCAAGAAACAAAAACACCCAAATACATCGTCATGAAGGACACACTTGAATTCAAAGTCACGGAGTACAAAGTCAGAGGGTATACACGTGAATACAAATACATCTCGAATTCAAGTACAATTCATTGAATCAAATATGAATACAAGATCATATACACTCAAATATAGTCACAAGTCAACTCAAATACACATACAATCATAGAGTATACACTCAAATACAAATGCAATCATAGAGTATACACCTGTTGATGTGATTTTTATGACCGCACCAATCAGCAGAACAAAATAGTCCAAAGGCTACTCCGTTCTCTCTTGATCAAAGTATTCCATGCGCTAAGATTGCGAGAAAGTTCGCACGTTCAACTCCAAGGTTCCGAAATACTTGGAATACCCTCAGTTGGTTTGATGTGAATTGC
The DNA here is from genome assembly GCA_007258455.2 of Sequoia sempervirens. Classification (NCBI taxonomy): domain Eukaryota; kingdom Viridiplantae; phylum Streptophyta; class Pinopsida; order Cupressales; family Cupressaceae; genus Sequoia; species Sequoia sempervirens. Next base: position 133,934 of record VDFB02263709.1, read on the forward strand.
TGTTTTCACGAGGGGACTTACACAATTGTTCAGGATTCTTGCAGTTAACAGTAGATGGATGATTTGAAGGGGATTTTGCGCGTATGATTTGGCAATAAGGTATGTACTTTCCTAAAACTAACCAGAAATATGCGGAAAATAAATGTGTAAGGCCTAAGAAACTTATATTCTATTCTAAATGCAAGATATGTGGAGCTCGTTTTCAGCAGACTTCGACCGAATTTCACCTAGCCTCCCATCGGACAGCTTTAGCAAAATTGGTGCAATCTTCAAAGGGATAGCAAAAGATATTCAGATTATAATTTAGCATACATATACCATCAAGACGACGCATATAAGTATACAAATCACAATCAAAGTTAAACTCAAGATAATTTCCAGTAGACCACGCAAGGCGAACTCGTCATCAACAAGCTGCTAGTGGTATGGAATGAAGCTACCTCAATAAAACACCACACATCAAAGTAAACTACTTGCATGAGATGAAAATTATGCTACTTTATGCTACTTGGATCCGAAAGGATGAAGAGAGCTTGCTAGCTATTCACAACAAAGATGAATTCCACCATCAATGAAAAGATCTATTATCATGAAAGTTTTACACAACAATCTCTACAAAAGTTTTCAAAGGGAAAACTTTCCTTCTTCTCCACACTATGCTAAGCTATCAAACAAAATGTCTACTTTGCTCTACTCTCTAGTCTCCAATCTCTAGCTCTGATTCTAATTCTAATGAATTACAAATGAGGGGGACTCCCCCTTTTATAGATAGCCCAGTCCAATGGACGGCTAAGATTACAATCAAAAGAGTGGCTAAGATTAAGCCACCTCAGCCCTAACCCTAAAAACTGCCAGAATGGGGAGTGGTGCAATAAATGAGCAAAGATTCCCACTCACTCCCAAAATAGTAAAGGCAATTAATGCCCACAATCAGTCTTCTAGAAGATCATCGTCCAGTAGTGCATTCCCGTTTTCCTTCTCTCTGGCTGCAAACTCAATGAACCTACCAAGTACAGCATCAACCTCCTGAACTGAAATGGGTGGAATGCAATCGAGCTGGAACTCCAACACTGTAATAGACTGTTCATGCCTTGCACAAGATTTTCTCCAAGCAACTAAGGAATCCTGCGTGCTCTGAATTAAACTGGAGAAAGTGGAAGTGTTCTCAAAGTCATCTTGTACGAAAGTCTTCACCTCAGAAAAGAAAGGCACCAGCCTACCCTTCAAATTATTAGCAGTCACCTCATTCGGATTCAACCGTCTAGCAAATATGGCCTCGAAAGTATTCTGGACTCCATCAATGATATTGGCCATAGCCTTCCGTACTCTAGTTGAATCCGCCTGTGCTGCGTCAAAGAAACCACGTCCGGTGATTGCTGAAGAATACCATCTAGAAAAGTCGTACCTGTCATTCTCCTGAATGACCCCTCCATCAATCATCAACCGCAAAGGAACATGTCTCAATGCCTCAAGACGCTGAATTACTTTGCTCTGATAAACGGAAGCATCTCCCCAGGCCTAATCAACTGCCTCCATCCATGTCAAAATACTAGAAGCTTGCTGAAAAGCAAGAGCAAGGTCTTCCATAAACTTTTCTGTCTCAACACGAATTCCCGTGACCCACTTATCTGCCTCCTGTGCCATCTTCCCCAATTCCAACAAGCCACTGATTGACTCTCTAGGTATGTCAGTTGGAAGTTCTATCGCTGGAATCTCCTGCCCACGAGGACGAGACAACTGCTGCATATATCCTATCAAAGCCTTATGTTCCCTTTTCAACTTCTTGTACTTTCCTTCCTTTTTAAACAATCTGTCCTTGAGGGCGAGGTAGGAGTTATCACATTCTTCTACAATCTGTGCACCTGTGGGGCGTCCTAACTCCAGAGTTGTGACCACATAGTTTTCGGGTACTGCTTCATCTCGATCACAATCAACCTGTGGCACAGCCATGTGAAGGGTACGGGAACCATTCTCATCAGTTGATATCGTTGAAAACTTTCGTGCTCTCTTCTTCTGTGGAGGTGCGCTGATCCTGTTCAAGAACTCTTCCATTTCAACTGCTGGATCAATCTCTTCGCTAGGGCTTCTTCTCATCCTATCCCTGAGCCAATCAGGTACTGTATACTGTATATCAAATGGATGTTGTTCTTGTGCCTCTACTTCTCAAACTTGTTCAACTTCTACATCATTCTGGTGAGGCTCATCGTCCTCAAGTAGCTGAGTATCTCCTAAAACTATATCATCATCGTCCTCCAAAGCCATCTCTAATTCTTGCTGAAACTGAGGGTCAGTAGTAGTCCCCTTATCATCTTGCTGATTGTCCCTAGTAGGTGCGTTGACGCTCTGGCCAACTAATTCTCTTCGTGGTGGCTGATTATTTTCTTGTACTGCTTGCACCTGATTCAATGCATTCCTTTGATCAGCAAATAAAGAAACCTCCTGTATGCTTGGAGAACGTGTCTCCAATGGCGTGGGTGATTCAACTGCAACTCTTGGAGGTTTTGGCTGAACAGGCTCCTTCCTTCTAGATTCTGGACCTCGTGTGATTTGTTTCTTCCTGCCGGTGGCGGGTGTCCTATGATCTTCCATCAAATTGTAAGTCAAAGCAATCGACCTACTCTTCAACCTACTCACACGCCTGTCAACCCATGCTCTGGTAAATGTCAAGACCGGAATAGAAAGTGTGTCCAAGTCAGCAACCTCTGGTTCTGACCAAGCCGGGAGTGGAAGTGGAGTATCTCTCACTGCGCCATAATCTGGATGGACAACGTCCATGTCTTCATTCACCTGGTCTGGTACCGGAACAACTTCACACTCCCTGATCATGTTAATTGGCAACCCAGATAACATTCTTTTCCTGACTTCAACCTCGTCCGACGCATCAACCCAATAATCCTCAATATTTGCCTTATGTTTAAATTCCTCTGACAGTACCCATTTGATGTTGTTATGCGGATCAATAAAACTGAAGCTCACTCAGCTTCCCTAGCTGCTTGTAATGAAGGACACACTTCATCCGAGTTGCCCATGACAATTGGGAAGTCAACACCTCCCTTCTTTTTCTTCTGAATCTTATCGTAGGCAACCAATTGCCTAGATATCTCTAACATTAAAATTCTGTTGGTCGGGTACTTAGGCAGTCTATATGGATATGACGAAAATCCTTGCAGCCTTATGTAAGAAAACTTTGGAAATTGTATAAACCAACACCCATACCTCTCAATCAATTCTTGGGCTTCTCTCGAGATCTTGTGATGCATTGACTCCTGAAGCAATCTCGTGATGTGCATGGTGAAGGCGTCATTAACACGCTTGTAATAAGTAGTCCTTGTCAAATGCAACTGCGGACAAGCCTCACGAATTTTAAACTGGTGAGAGCCACAACCAACAGGCTCCTTATACGAAATTCCTCTATATTTCGTCATACGGGCCAACATGTAAATGATGTAAGAGCTCATATAGAATGTCTTCGTTCTTCTTAAGCTCAGGAGTTGCTCGTGCAAATTGTCACTGATCATTTCAGCCCAGTTGACGTAGTCTTTTCCTTCCACCACGAGGTTGATGTAGTAGAACATCCATGGCTCAAAAATAAATGACTGTGGGCAGCCTCCAACTCTGCTCAGCATCATGATGAGATCACAGTACTCCTGCTTCAAGTCATCTGCTATGATTTGTCTCGGCAGCTTTGTACGAGAGGGCTTGCGGTTGCTCATCCAATGAGTATTGATCGTCTCTGTGCATCTCTCGTTGTGCAGAAGCATACATTCGCTCAGTTCGCTCCCTCGATTTGTAAATCATGTTTCTATGCACTGGGATTCCAAAGGCTTCACCAATGGCAGTAGGAGTGAGGTTGGCGAGCACTTGTCCATCTGGTGACATGATTGATCTGTGATCCTTCTGATAACAGTTGGCGCACTCCATCATCAGCTCCGAACACTGAATGGCTGGTGGGAAACCAGCAGTTGCATATAACCCACTTCGAACAATGTTGTGTGAAGTGTTCGAAGGTCGATGACTACCAATCCCCAACATTCTGTTCTTGAAAGTCTCTAGGTTGACGGAGCCCAAGTTCGTATCTGTCAGTTTGCCCAACTTCGAAGTAAACTTCGATTCCGGCATGAAAGACTTGCTCAGCTTCTTTATAACTGCTTGCTTGGATGCACCATTGTTATCCTTGCCAGTCGCCCTTGCCTCAGCCATCTGCAAAACAATAAACATTCATCAACAAATTAACTTAGAAAAATAAAACACTTTGCAGGGCTGCCAGTCGACTTCAAGAACTTGAGAAGCTGCAATATCATTTTTCATTCGCAAACCTCAACTTCTTCTTCAACAGATTTTGAATTATCAATCACTTAGAAAGTTTCTAAGCAAGCTTCAGCAACTTCACTTCACACTCAGCAACTTCAAATCAGCAAGTTCACACTTTCTAAACTCCCAACAATATTCTCTTCAAATCGCAATTGCTCCACTTGCACTGGCAACTTCAAACTTTAGCAACAAAGTCGAACTTCCTTGCACTGCAGCAACTTCCAACGCCCCTCATTTCAATCTTCAGCAAACTCCTCTTCAACAAGTTTCGACTTTAGCAATACTTCAGTCTTCAGCAACTTCCTTTTCAAAAATTGGAACTTCTTCAATAGATTTCAAACTCAACACTGGACTCAGAGCAAATCGAATTTCTTCAGCTGTGAGAAAGAAATGAACAACTCTCAGCTCTTATAGGAAAATCGAATTCTAGAAGAGGCTAAGTTTAGCCAGTGAATTAAATTTCCACTACTTCGTTCGAATTTCCCTCTCTGGCGTTTTCGACACTTGTCCAGAATCTCATTCTTCTAGAAACTCAACTTTGACTGTCACATTTTAAATTCACTCTAAAAAATTTTAAAATTTAAATTCATCAATTTCCATTCACCAGCCGAAGTTCTGTCTTGCAAATTTTCAATTTGAATCACCTCTGATGCTCTGGAAAATTCATCTGTGAAGAACTCAATCAAAAATATCTAGGCAATTCACTTTAAATTTGTTGTCTTGAGAAACTCATCTTGAAAACACATTTTATTCACTTTGCCTTAGAAAATTTTAAATTCTCCCTTAGGAAAATTTCACAATTCGAGCACCGATCAAATTCTTCATGCTGAAGGCCTTGGCGAAGTGCGGAAGACATAGAAATCCATTCCTCATCACAAATGTCCAGTACCCAGAAGAAAATTTTCTTTGAAACGCGAGGAATCCATGGGTACACAATGAACGGGTTCGTTTAATTTTTTTAAAATTTTGAACCTTAGAAAAAATATTATTCAATCAATTTCAATCTCGTTCTTCACATCTGTGAACATCTTGTGTTGTTCTGACTTGAAATTTTTTATCAATCCTGTAGTGTCGGCTTCTCTGACTTTATCATTGGAAAATTTGCTCGTGCTTCAAGAAAAACTTCATCACCTTCATGTCTAGGCGTATTTTCTAAGGAAGAAAGTATTTTGCCTTAGAAAATTTTAAATCACCTTGAAATTTTTTTTTTGCCTTAGGAAATTTTGTTCAACTTTGTTCACCTTGCCTGTGAGAAAAAAAAAATTATCAACTTCACTTGGAAGATTTTCATGAAGGCACCTAGCATATTTTTTTTTTTTATCACCTTCAACGCCTTAGGAAAATTTTATCACTTTGCAACTCCAACGCCTGGCATGCTTTATTTTACCACTTAGCAATATTTTCTCTCATCAACTTTATTCCACCACCTTTACACTCCACTTTAGGCGCATAGCATACTTGATGAAGGATAAAACCACGCCTAACATACTTCACTTCAGACGCCTTGGTAATATTTTCTATTAAATTTCTAGCATCAACTTTATTTTCACCACGCCTTCAATTTTACTTCACCACCTTCAACGCCTAGCATACTTTATTCACCCTCTACCTCACTTCAACTTGGGCGCATATTAGCATGTGTGGAGGATTAATGTTTACCACGCCTTCTTGTGACCTTTCATCTCCCTCATTTTGTCTTTACATGCCCTCACTTGGGCGCATTTCTCATGTAGAGGAGGATGAAAACTTTCAACGCCTCCAACAAGTGACTCTTGGGCTTCCTTGTTTCGTCTTCACATGCCCTCTTTTGGGCGCATTTGAGCCTAGGAGGAGGATGGGCGCATATAAGAGGGTGAGGAGGATTTTAAATTTCCAACGCCTTGCATGTGACTCTTCATCTCCCTTTCTTTTGTCCTTACATGCCTGCTTTTGGGCGCATTTAGGCCTAGGAGGAGGATGAAACATGTTGACTCTTTTGACCACCTTTCTTTTTTGGGCGCATTTTGCCATGCATGAAGGATGGGCGCATTTGGGGGGTGGTGGAGGATATTTCCATGCCTTAGAAATTTTTTTGCTATCAACTCTCTCAAGGCGGGTGCATTTAGATGGGTGAGAAGGATGAAAACGTTGACTTTCCTTGACCTTCTTGTTGCATGGGCGCATTTTAGCCTAGGAGGTGGATTTTTATACTTGGAATTTTTTTGCTAACATCTTGCTTGCATGAGGGCGCATTTAGGCTAGGCAGGAGGACGAGTTTTGGACTTAGAAATTTTTTTATGCTTCTACCTTGAGTTGGGCGCATTTAGCTATGGTTGCAGGATGAAACACTTTGACCTCTTTGACCTTCATGCTGCATGGGCACATTTGGAGGTGGCAGGAGGATATCCAACACTTAGAAAATTTCTTGATGCTATTAGCTTGAAGTGGGCGCATTTTCATGGTGGTGCAGGATGAAGTTCCAGACTTAGTCACTTTTTCTTCGTTTTCGCCAGCTTCTCTATCCCTGCTATTTAAAGTCCTTCAATTCTTGCAACTCTGAAGCTCAGAATGATTTGAAATTTTGAACGTTGGATCCTCACAACCTCATCGACCTGTTGACATTGCTATTTCAGGTTGGCCCTGCTATTTTTAGCCTATTTTTGAAGGTGATTTGCTATTTATAGAAACTGCCTGCTTCTGATACTTCCACAACTCCGTTTGATTTGAAATTTGAAAGAGGTGCTCCTTACCACGTGACTTGCCCGCTGACATCGGCGCATGCAACTGATTTGCTATTTTTAGCCTGTTTCCAAAATGACTTACTATAAATAGTAAGTGCTCCGTTTGTCTTCAAATTTTACCAGCAAATAGCTTGAAGGATGCTGATCGCAGTGGTATACACCAGTTTTCGAAAATTCTGACTTTTTACCCTTCTTTTCAAGCTCCGAAGCTGGAAACCCTAATTTGTTCTGCATGCATATCAAATGATCTCCATTTGTTCTCATTTCTGCTGCATTACGATCAACTCGTGATTCTGAAGTGCTGGGAGGCGGCTGTTGGGATGCACCTGCTAAAAATAGTAAGTTCCTAAACGAATGACCATCTCCGTTTGCATGTCACATCACTGCGAAGCTCTCGAAAAACCCATAAGAAATATGCAGACATGCAAAGAAAACCCTGACATGCAAACCCTAAAAATAGCCTCTGAAGATTGAACTCTGAAAGTTGTTGTCTCACTTTGTATGTTACATCATTGCGAAGGTCTCAGAAAACCCAGAAGGAATATGTAGACATGCGTTGAAAAATTCTTCGTTTAAGCCTTGAAATCTGCTCCGGAAGCTGGACTACTAAAAATAGCAAGTTGTCTGTTTCAGCTCAAATTTTGCACGCGAGCAGCTTGATGTGCTCTGAATGCGGTGTGACTGTCGGAATTTCAAAAATGCTGACAGAATGCCTTGAATTTCACACTTACTAAAAATAGTAAGTAGCCGGAATCTGATGAAAATTTGCTGAGAGCCTGTTGGAAGCATACTGACAACAGTGTTAGTCTCCCTTTTCAATTTATTCACTTCATTCGACCTCAGATTGGCGGGAAAGCTACAAACCCTAATTTTCAGACTTGGCCAAAATTTTACGTTTAAGCTCAATGGCGGAGAAATCCCCAAAAGGTAGATAGAAAAGAGACGGAGAGAGAGAGAGAGAGAGAGAGAGAGAGAGAGAGAGAGAGAGACAAAAACCCAAGCCAAAAGACCAGAATGGAGCAAAAATTAGGGGGTCCCCATCTTGAATGGAGCGATGTGTGAAAAGGTCACAACAACACCCAAATGCAAAATTCAACCGCAAGTCATAAAGTATACACTCAAACACAATCACACTCGAATGAAATATACTGTTAGAGAGTTGGAAAAGGGGATTCGGTGCATCCCATACTACACCGTGGACCCTTCCACCATCCCAAGGTCATCGAGTATGTAAGAATACCAATCAAATTAATTATTAAATCCTTTCTCTTTAGCTATTGCTATTATGCAATTCTTCATACAATCTATAGTTTCTTTCTAAATAAATTAAATGAATGTAAGTCACTCCCAAGTTATCATCTCTTTGATCATCCAATTCCCAAATGGGGCAGAGTGGATCACGCACAAGGATGCCCTTAGTGATACCCTTCTCAGCCAGAGAGCGGCCAACAAACGCCTGTTGTAATGGCCCCCTCGGCCCCCAGTGACAGACCGCAGTCCATCTACAGAGGGTGGCCTACCTTGAAGGGATCCTAGTCTTTGCTCTCCTTCGTGGGCATCCACTCCACCTCACTTAATGATTTAACTTGAGAAAGAGATCATAATTTGATAAGGGTTGATTATTTTTAACCAAAAAATCTATGCTTATACTGTAATATCCATTTCTTTTATGACTAACATTATTCTATACAAGAAATCAATGTTTAGACTTTAGTATAATCTGTACATACCAGATTCACAAATCAACACAATACAGTCCTTATAGTATTGCCGTGGGTATTTAGCCCTTCTCTTGTAGTTATACACCATATTTAGGGTGGAAGATATCATCATAACTTCATTAGTTTGTTCAATTCCAAATAATTTATTAGTAATACTAGAGTAGTAATATGATGATAATAGATAACGCCAATCAATCATTTTCATGCGTAAATTGTATTGCCTATTATATTTTTACCTGTCATCATATTCTAAGTATATATATATATCTTAACTATGATGAATGCCAACAACAAAGTAATTATATTCAATGGTTATACGGCATACCTAATCAAAATGTTTATAGAACATACCTTTGCCTTTGGTCTGTATACATTATTTTCACAGGATGGTAGGAAAGTTGCTCTGATACCACTTGTAATGACCCCTTTTTGGTGGAAGCATTTAAACTTGAAACTTGCATTCAAAGTGTTCCTTAGAGGGACATTAGAAACATTAGAGATTAGTAGATTTCAGTAATAATATCTAATAAGATCAAAGTTGATATAAATATTACATACTTGCCAAGGGATTATTCATTTCCTCCATATCACTCACTACGAATAATTCCTTATAATATATTTCATAAGTGCATTAGGGATAGTACTAAACATCTTTCAAGGGATCATTAATGGAATTCTATTATTATACTATTCATCACCGTAGGGAATGATAGAGACATTATGACTTTTAAGGCTCCCTAATATTGCAAGCACCATTATTTGCATAATCATATATATATATATATATATGTATATTAACTAAATAAGGATATATCACCATTTCTAATTGGCTTAATTTATTAAAACATATATATGTCTTTATCTCTATATAAATATGTTTATAAGTATTCTATTTCAATATCGTCATACCTGTATGAAATATTCCGAACCAATTTTTTTTTAATTTTGAAATGCTATTACAAACAACATGCACCCGTTAAGGTTAGCAGGAAAACCCAAACGATGCAGAATTAACCCTAACCAAGAATGTACACCAGGATCCCGAATTGGGCAAGGTGTGAGCATATGGTTAGAGGATCTCAATGCAATGCCGAATAAAGAACTCTAACCAAGAATGCGCCGGATGACGACGAGCATATGGTCAAAGGATCCCTATCATCTATTATGCTGAAAGTAAGCTCGACGCCAAGAATGTGCTTACCAACCCAAGGTGGGAAGGAAGCTACCATATGGCGGAGATGCTACAAACTACAATGCAATTCAAATGTAAATAGGCGGAAAGCCAGCCTCTTCTACTTATTCAGTGGGTATTACAGTAAAATGAAGATGCAAAAGAGAGAATGCTGACAGTACTACTGTTCAGTTTACAATATATTAGAAGGTGCTTGCAATGAACAAGATTAGAAGCTCTCCTCTACTGCAGTAATAGATATGATCATTCCAGAGTTATTTGTGACCTTCCAGACTCAAACCCATCACCAAGAATGCAAACTACTCAAACTGATATGACAGAACAGCAGCTTGAATGTCAGAACCAGCAACACAGAACTTAACCAAAATACTCATAACTCTTCCAAAACTCACTCAAATCTCATGAGACCAAATGCAAAGTGACTCTTAGATGTTGGCGCCCCATATTGAATCATGAAAACAGACCAAAAGACTCTAAATATTTTATGCACGAATTTCAAGGCAACCCCAAATGGTATGGCCCTCAAGGAAGTGCGATTTTCTTAAATAAAATCAAAGACTTATTCAAAAAATCTTAGAATAAGCAGGAAGGGTCGCCCTTCATAGACAGAGAGATAAATGTAATACCCAGAATGATTATTTTTGTATTTTTTGACTTACATGTAAAAACCATATGCAGCTACACTGAAACAACAACTCTAGAATCTGATATAAAATGCAATAAAACATAACTACAAGCAAACAATGCAACAAAGCAAACCTCACTACAAATTCTCTCACAAACAAACTAAATTCTCCACTAGATGCTATCTCTCAAGCATGAAGTCGAGCCAAGGCTAGGAGGCATTCATTCCTCGAAGCAGTCCCAACACCATTTTGGCAGCATAACAATACTTCAGACATAAGATGATCAAATGCAGGCCCAGAGCTTCCTTTTATAATTTTGAGAAGATCCTCCAGAAGCTTCTAGAAGAGGAACCCTAAATTTGAATTCAAACTTTTCCCTCCAAGGGATGGCGTCCCATTTTCCAAGCAACATTTGACTTTAATTTCAAATTAATTCCCTCCTCAAAGAAGGCGTCCAACCCAAGCATGAAGTAGACCTTTGAATAATAATAAATTTCCTTCAATGAAGCGCCCACCCATGAAGAACACCTTTTAAGAACAACTTGAAGTGACGTAGCTAGGCCAAGGGGGGGGTGAACATTAAAATATAACATTAACATACCATTATTTCAATAAGATGAACTTATCTCTCCAAAATGCATCCCAAGGCCAAAATTGATCAAACCAACTGAGCTGACTGAAGATGAGAGCCAACCGTTCCGAAACCAACATGACCACTGCCAGAAATATAATTTACTAAAAATAGTAAATTCCAAAAAGTGCTTGAAACGCCAAGCAAACCACATCATTGCAAAGCTCTCTGAAAACCCAGAAAGAAACCACAAATCAATCACCAAGTCTTGAGCAACAACAACCACCAAAACAGGAAACCCTAATTTCAACCTCCGAGTAGCCTACGGGTCTTTGGGATAGGCCAACAGTCAACAGAGTTCATCACGCTTGAGAAGGGGACATTGCACTGTATCATTACTCATATATGCTTATGTGATACCTATGTCATATTACCCATTAATAATTTCATCTGTATCTAAGTATGCATAATTATAGAATCATCAATCCTTACCTGATGGTTGCATAAACATGTAGCCTTCCAACTTATTACTTATCGTTCTTCTTTCATGCTCAGATATACATCTATACTCATAAATATACACTTTACCTTCTCACTTACTGAATATCTCCCATAGCATATGCATGTACTTTGGAAATCAGAGTTATCTCTTATTCTTTATAGTTCCTCTTCATAATATATTATGCTTATGTAATAAATGAACAACAGATACCAATAACGAAAACGATATAAGTGTCATGCCAAAACCTCGATAAGCTCAGACTTATTCAGCCGTTGTTCTTGCTTATGATCGTGTTTTAGAGGGCTTTTCCCAGAGTACGTGAATAATTCCATCCTTCTATTCCATTCCTCTGACTTCAACTTATATTGTCCTTCCCAAACTCTGGATTGGAAGACACCAACACGTGATGTCGATCCCTCACTGACTCGACAAGATTATTTGATTTTCCCCCCCGTCAAGTAAAGACCACGCATAATTCCCCTTAAATGCCATCTGTTGTGTAATGTGTTCCTAGCCACCATACTCCCGCAAGCGCTGTGTAAAGGAATAATATCCTGTCACTTTTATAATGAATCATCTCCTGTTAATCATAGAACCATAAGTCGGCAATAATGAATATCTCAACACATATGAGCAACATAGGAAATATTTCCTTTTATTATTATTTATTATTCCTTTTTTGGTAATGTTCCTTGCTCCGTCAACAGGTCTTGATACTAATTTATACACGAATTCCTTAACAAGGAAGGACGCGTCCCAAAGGAAAGTTATGACTTCCCGCAAGGGAAGACTCTTTATTAAATAATGCCTATTGATTTTATATTCATAATTATAATATTACTATATGCTCTTTACCGCTATGATATTATTTATAATTTATCTCTGTTCTATAATTATATTTCCAATGTTTATTTTATTGATTTGACAATATTTATAGTTATTTCATATTATAATATTATTTTATAATATTTAGTAATATTTAATATTTTGTATGATTTTATTTTAATATTTATGACATCTATAATTATAATATTGTTTTTTTACAATTATAATTATAACGTTATCAAATAATTTTAGATACGCTCTTAAGGCATGATTTCCGGGGACATGACAGTTCTATATGATCGACGAGTTGAATCTCTTTATTTGCCGCCATCGTTAATTTCATCATTCCTCATATATATTAAATGAAGATTATAATATGCTTATATCTGTCGCAAATTATATCAAGTGAAGTTGTGAGTTTATTCTCTATTGATCTATGCAATTGTATAGCCGCCAATGTAAAAGATATTATTTTCATTTAGTAAATGAAATAAGGAATCGACTGTGTCATTGATAAAATGTTTGGTATAATGTTTTGCTGGAAAATAAGTTTGTAATTAGGTTATCTTTTATCTGAAGTCTAGAGTGAGATCATTGGTGCAATAAACTATGTTTGTGTTTCATATTAATTTTAGATATTTGAATATCTATTATATCATAGTGATAATACTTAAACTGTTAATATCTATATATAATATTTATAATATAATAATTATAATTATAATATTGTCTTTGACAATTATAATTATATCGAACAGTTAACATTCTTAATATATGTTTTGTTATCTTTAATGTCACAATTCTGGGGACATGACAGTCCTCCCCTCCCAAATTTGCTTGTGCTCAAGCAACTTAAAATTTGGGTGATCAAAACATCTTAGCCCCCTACTTGGGAATACCCTGAATTTGACTTAAATCCTTTCTAAATAAATAAGGGATTAGAGAATATTTCCCTCCTGATCAAAGTCATGATTGAACGCTTTCTCACAATTTAGAATCATTCACCCTCATTATACTAGTCAGTAGATCATCGTCATTCACCCCAATAATAAGTAGTAGATTTAACTGTTAGTAAACTCTTGGTCAATCATTAATTCGATCAAAGTACTCTCACATCCTTGGAGGGTTCAACCATAAGAGAGTATGGGGAATCATGACTTGATGGGGAGCCTAGGATCCATCATGCCAACCCTTGCCCTTTCTCTTATGATTTAGCCCCTTTGGGTCTACTTGGTCCCCCATTATAGAACACATAGGTTCTCCATTATAGGACAGAATGTCCTCCATTATAGACCACAAGGGTTCTCCATTATAGGACGCAATGTCCTCCATTATAGAACACAAAGGTTCTGCATTATAGGATGCAATGTCCTCCATTATAGGACGCAATGTCCTCCATTATAGAACACAAAGGCTCTCCACTATAGGATGCAATGTCCTCCATTATAGAACACAAAGGTTCTCCACTATAGGACGCAATGTCCTCCATTATAGGACGCAATGTCCTCCATTATAAGATGCAATGTTCTCCATTATAGAACACAAAGGTTCTCCACTATAGGATGCAATGTCCTCCATTCTAGAACACAAAGGTTCTCCACTATAGGACACAATGTCCTCCATTATAGGATGCAATGTCCTCCATTATAGAACACAAAGGTTCATTATAGGGCACTTGGTGGCTCAACTCCTCTAGACCCAAGGGCAGTACTCGTTTAGGCAACGACAAGTACCCCCTTGGCCCATGTGGGCTCATCTTGTCCCCTCCTGGGTGGCATATCTAGAAGAGGAGCTCATTGTCTTGGTGGCTCAACTCCTCTAGACCCAAAGGCGGTACCCGTTGAGACAACGACAATTACCCCTTGGCCCATGTGGGCTCATCTTGTCCCCTTCTAGGTGGCGTATCTAGAAGAGGACTTCATTGCTGTCTCCCTTTGCAATATCCTTGTAAGGTCTTTTGACTGCATTGGTGCCCTCGTTTTCCTACGTTTCTGCAATCAAGGCAAAGCCCTTCCTCCTTAGTTCCTCTTAGTCATGGTAAGAAAGGTGTGGTTGCTTGCATTCTTCCTTCCTACGAGAGTGCTTATCCTTTGAGTTCATCTTCTTCGATAAGTTTGCATTAATCATTCTTTCACAAGATAGCAGGATTATGCTCTGATACCATTTGTAATGTCCCCTCATGGATTTGTCTTAAAGTTTACCTCTACTCTTCTAAGTTAAGATATTCAAATAGATTTAGAATCAATAACTTTAATGATAAACTCTAAATCCTATCAAAAGATATCTTCAAAGGCTAATATTGAATTGGTTGTCAGATTAGATATATATAAATATTTAAAAGACCTGCCTATTGTAGAAGTATATGTCTGTAAAATTCTTCCATCCCCTCATCATACTTCTTATTGTCCTTTTAAATCTCTATGCCTTAATGAGAAAGGATGCACCTCTAGAATTTGAGATGACCCTCTTAATGGATGTGACTTTTAGTTAATATTAACTAGTGCTTATTGAAATGTTTAAGCACTTTCATTTTAGTATGGTCGCTGCCCTTTTCCACTTCTCCTAATTGTATGAAGGGGAGTGTGGCTACATCTGCTTGACTTCTCAGATTTAGACAAGCCACTAGTCTTTGACTTGATGAACTAGAGAAACGATGAAACATTGATGTTCTCTAGGTATTTAATTGACTTGGGTAAAATCTATTCGAGAAATCTCCTCAACTTCCCAATATGCCAATGTTTATAGATGGTGAGCTCATTGAAAACCATCAGGAATGCTGCGCTCATTATGAGCCAGAGTCTTCTTTTATTCTTGTTATGGATACAATATTCTCGTTATGGATACAACCCACGTTTCATAAAGAGTAGGATGATGAATTATATATTTGTTTGGGCCATGGCCAAATTGTCTCTCTTTAGATTACTGGTTAAATTATAGTTGGGCACAAAGTTGACGTCTGCTTGCAAACATCTTCTATGAAATTTCATTTTGTCCAATTCAATATATTGATGTGAAAGGAGGATTGCTTCAATGCCATTCAATATGATATATATTAAATATAATAAAGCGATCAAAATCCTTTTGCAACGATATGGAGATGGACGCTTAAGTCTATGGTGTTCGGGCGATATATCAACCTATCGGCTTAATATATATTTATTCGCCACTTGATACTCTCTATCACATTCTTCATTTGGATGAACTACGTTGCCTTGATTCATGATTAAAGGATATTCATATCGGGTTCTTAATATTGCCACTGCAAGTGGTTTCCAAGTTGGAGTATTCATTTTTGGGTGTTCTATATGATTGACGGGTTGAATCTCTTTATTTGCCACCATTGTTAATTTCATCATTCCTCATATATATTGAATGAAGATTATAATATCGTTATATCTATCGCAAATTATATTAGGTGATGTTGTGAGTTTATTCTCTATTGGTCTATGCAATTGTATAGCCGCCAATGTAAAAGATATTATTTTCATTTATTAAATGAAATAAGGAATTGGCTATGTCATTGATAAAATGTTTGGTATAGTGTTTTGTTGGAAAATAAGTTTGTAATTAAGTTATCTATTATATGAAGTCTAGAATGAGATCATTGGTGCAATAAAATATGGTTATGTTTCATATTAATTTTAGATATTTTAATATCTATTATAGCATAGTGATAATACTTAAACTGTTAATATCTATATATTAATATTTATAATAATATAATAATTATAATTATAATAATATTTGTGTTTCTCCCTCCTTGCTGGCGGTCTGTTGTTGTTGATGGGGCGTTTGTGGTGAAGGAGGAGCTGCATCGGCTTTGTCTCTTTCGTTGGAGGTTGGTTGAATGTGTTGTTCATTCCTTCCCTTGGCTGGAGATTTGCGACTATTGGTGCTTGTTCTCTCCTCCTTGTAAGAGTTCTTTTGTGCCTGGGTCTCTTGGAGCTTCTACTACTCTCTTTCCTTGGTTTTCTTGGGTTTGTCATGGCTTTCCTTTGAGAGTTGTGTATGCTTTCTTGGGCTTTCGGCTTGGGTTGGCTCAAATAGTGGTGTTGGCTAGTGGGCTCTATTTTTTCCATTGGATGGGTGTGTTCTTGGGTGAGTTCCCTACCTCTCCCTGTTTTGGCATTTCTTTTGGTAAGCTTTGGTGTGGTAGTGGTGTTTGCTCCTTAGTTTGGTGCAGCCTCAGTGGCTTTGTTGCTAATGCTTTTGAGGGCCCCTACTAGTTTTGGCTGGTGGGTGTGGCTCTTTGGGGCTGTTTTTTATCCTCAGTGGATGGCTTTAGGGTTCTGGTTGCTTGCTCCTTTGTTTGGTGTGGCCTCAGAGGCTTTGCTATTGAAGCTTTTGTGGGCCTTTACTAGTTTTGGTTGAGGTGGTTCTCTGTCCTCATGGTGTTTGGGTTACCTTCTCTTACAACCTTGGGTGTGGTTTGTTGGTGGTGGTTCTGCACTGCTCTTCCTCTAGTTTTTTGGTTATCAGCTGGGTTTTATTTCATGCATATCCCAATGACCTAGATGTTTTTCTTGCTCTTTTTCAATTTCCTGTTGTCGGGTTTGTTGAAGGATGGTGTATTTACTTCTTCTATGGGGGTGGTAGCTTTCTCGGGATGGTGGCTTTCTCCTTGATTCTATAGCTTGTTCCTATCGATGTGGATTCCTCTTCTATCGAGGTGAAGATGGGTGTTGTGGTTTTGGTTGGAAGCTTCCTTTGCTGGTTGTCTCTGTTGCTGTCCCATTTGAGGTGGGATCTACTCCTATTGAGGTGGAGTATGGGGCTGCTAGAGTTCTTTGGGTTCGGTGGAAATGTTTTTTGTGTGATCCTCTCCAATAGTGGGGAGCTCCCTCTCTTTGTTATAGAGATTGAGTTGGCTTCTTGGCTTGACAGGGGTTTCAAGGATGGCTCAAAGTTGCTGTTACTGAGCAGTTGGTTTGTTGCAGCCTATGGGGTCTGTGGTTGGTGATGGGTCCTTGGTTCACATCCTGTGTTTGCTTTGTATATCCTTTTTGGCTCTTGGCCTTGATGTTTCTTTGGCTTTGACTTAGGATCTCTGTTGGTTTTGAGTGTTTTGTCACTCTTGGTTATCTGGTAACTAGGTGCTGTTTGTGTTTCTGCTGTGTTATTGTGGTGTTTCCGCTGTTCCGTTTCTCTGTTTCTTTGGCAAAGTTTGATGCTTTGGTGCGTGGAAGTGTCATTTTCTTTACTATGTAAAAGGTTCTTGGTCCTTTCAAAACCATGCTTACCTTATCAAAAATATTCTTACTATATATTTTGTTATCTATAATGTCAAGATTCCAGGGACATGATAGAATGAAGTTAGAATGTGATAGATTGGGAGAGAGATTGAATGGAATGAAGAAGTGAATTCAAAATGAGGATTTGGAGGCAAAAGGGATGTTTTCAAGAAGGTCTACAGTTGTAGGAGATGTTACAATTCGCGGATGCCATGAAACTTAACGCCTCAACGTCCACTGACCCAAGAATTTGTCAGGGACGCCCACGCAGTGTGTAGATGTTTGTGCGGTGTGGAAGTGTTTTGGACAAAATTCCTTCCATTGACGGAAAACACCAAAGCACGGGTATGACAAAGGGTTTAAGGTGGCAGGCTTTTGCATTCTCAATGTTATAAGGCTAAAGTAAGGGTATATTGTGGGAAATTGCACTAGGGTGCAGTTTTATGCTTCAACACAATGTTTAATGCATTTTTCTCATTTCATGCAATTCTCATAAATTTTAAACATATGAAGATGATAATGCCAATAATATTTATCAATGCAACTGTATTACTGCAAGCAAATTACATAATCTTCATCAATCATTGTTACATTAATAAAGAACAAAAGTAATATTATGACTTGAATTTCCAGTAGCAAAAATTTATAACTCCCATGTGGTACGATAGACATCAATCTCCCGCGCCTCTTCAATAGCCATACGGCTTGACCAAAAGAATTACGGCGGCTATGAAGTTAATCACTCTAAGGATGGGTGCTATTATGCCAAACACATATGGCTCTATTTAGAGTAGCGACGACAATTGGGAGAGTCGCAACCTTGGGAATCACCCAACTTTGAGCCCCTTTGATTTGCCACGTGAGCTATGTGGTAGCTACCTTAGGTACGACTGTCTTAGAAAATATGCAGCTCTTTCAGGAAACTCATGTTAGGATTTAAGAAATACTTTTGCCTCCTTAATATTGAATATTGCCCTCTTCCATACAAGTATTAGATAGTATAAACAATCCTTGACAAAGTCTAGGAATTGTACGATTATATTTATTAGCTGATGTCAATATATATTGTTTTATTTATCACCATATTTTTGCAACATAGTATAACTGTTGAAATTTGTCTCTGTAAGATACTTCACAAATTTGAAATTTCGCTATTTCCACCTATAAAATTGCTGTGGGAAATTTGAGCAATCTCTCCAACAAATTGGCTAGGGTAGAATTGTTGCACCACTAAATCTAGTTATCTATAGGGTTTTCGTCCTAAGGTTTTGAACTGCAAAAAGTTTTCGGAAATCCACATGATGGAAAGTTATCCAAGCATCCTAAAATGAGCTTTGGAAAGCATTTTTGTATCCGTCTCCAAAAATGACTTTTGAAATTCTTGCTTTTTGATATTTTAATTAAACGCAGGAATAAATTGACTTTATGAACCTTCATTAAATATTCCACTAAAGTCACTTTACAAACTTTATTAATTTAATTAAATAACATTACCCTTAAAATATGTTGGGATAGATAAATATTAAATGATTAAATTAAAATATTCTCTTAACTCATATATTAGCCCACGGGAATAAAATAGGCTAATTAATCACTCTTGCTTAGGCATCGGAAGGGGACACTACAATCCTCCCTTCCTAAAATTGCTTGTCCTCGAGCAATTGTAGATTAGGATGCTGAAGAATTTGCTCTCCTTCCCATGTGGCATCTTCTACTAGTAAATCCCTCCACTTGATCAGATACTTCTTGACTACTCTGCTCCTCAATGTCCTCTCTCTGGTATCCACAATGTCCTCTAGAACCAAAACCAATCTGCACTCCTCATCTAGCGATGGAAGCTTTGGTGAAGATGTAAAGTGCTTCCTTAGTGCCTTCTTGAGGCACGATACATGAAACACATTGTGGATCTTGCTACTCTTTGGGAACTCAAGCCATATGCCACTTCCCCCACTTTGCGAGAAACCCTATAAGGACCATAGAAGCGAGGTTTTAACTTTGGTGCACCACTTTTCTTCAAGGAAGACTGCTTGTAGGGTTGTAGGCAGAAGAAAACCAAGTCCCCTACCTCAAAACTTCTCTTTATCCCATGCTTGTTTGCACATAGTTTTTGCTGATTTTGGGTACTTTGGAGGATATCGTTGAGGGAATTAAGGATATTTTAGCTCTCTTGGATTCAATCCTTGGCTTTGCGAGCCCTGCTATCACCGAATGCTAAGTCCAAGAATGATGGAGCATCATAACCATATAATTCTTGGAAAGGAGTCATCCTAAAAGACATTTGATAGGTAGGGTTATAGCAGTGTTCACCCAATTGTGACCACTTGATCGAAGCCCTCTGCTGCCTCACCACTTAGTTACGCAAGTATCCGTCAACCCATTTATTCACAATCTTTGTCTGGCCATTCATTTGAGGGTGGTAACTTGTTTTGGGAGTCAACTCTATGCTAGCTAACTTGAATAGCTCCTTCCAAAAAGCGCTGAGGAACCTGCTATCCTTGTCGCTAACTATGTTTTTCGGAAACCCATGGATCCTAAACACCTCTTTGAAAAACAACTTTGCTATATGAGGTGCCTTATACTCCGTGGAGATGGCAAAAAAATGAGCAAATTTAGTCAACCAATCAACAACTACAAACATGCAATATTTGCTCTGTACCTTTGATAGACTAGTAATGAAGTCCATAGACACACTTTCCCATTTCCGCTTGAGAATGGGCAATGGCTGAAGTAATCCAGCTAGAACCTTTTGAGGCCCTTCCATGAGAACCTTTCCTTGACTTGCCTGTATGTCTTAAATTACCTAGGATGCTCTGCCAATGGTGTATCGCGGGTGGCTCTCAAAATTTTCTCCTTAAGCTTTGACTCAAGAACCAAGTAAATTCTGTCCTTGTAGTAAATGATATCATCTAATACTTCACCAAAAGGTGAGCCTTCCAATCAATTGAGATTTTTGCTAGAGAGCAATCAACAAGTTTCTTGGAGAGCATCAACAACCACATTCTTCTTCCCCTTGACATATTCTATATCAAAATCATAAGCCTACACCTTGCTGACCCACTTTTGCTGCCTTTCATTCAAATCTTTTTGCTCTACAAAATACCGCAAGCTATTATTGGTCGTCCTGACCACAAATCTCCCACATACTAAATATGTCTGAACTTTGCCAATGCATGCATTATGGTGAGCATCTCCTTATCGTAAATGGAATAGAGTCTCTCATTATCTTTGAGCTTTTGGCTCTCGAAGGCAATAGGATGTGTTCTGCATTAAAACTGCCCCAATACCTTCTCTTGAAGCATCACACTCGAGAACAAAAGGCTGCGTAAAATCTGGTAGTGCCAATGAGGGACAAGAGCTCATCACCTCCTTAAGCCTGTCGAATGCCTATTGAGCCTCATTTGTCAATCTAAAAGCCCCCTTCTTAGTAAGGTCTATTAGGGATGCACCTAGTTACGAAAACCCCTTCACAAACCTCTTGTAGTAGCTGCACAAACCAAAGGAACCTCGCAGCTTGGTCAATGATCTCGGTGGTGGCAAATCATGGATTGCCTGTATCTTTTCCTGATGAACTTGGACACCCTAAGCGTTGATCACATGTCCCAAGTAGAGGATTTCTGTCATCCTAAACTCACATTTGGATGCTTTAGCGTTGGAAGACTATGCCTCCATTATACCCAACACCCTACCTAGATGTCTCAAATGTTCTTCCCACGTTTTGTTGTATATGAGTATGTCATTGAAGAATACCAATAGAAACTTCCTCAACTATTTATTGAAGATGTGGTTCATACAGAACTGAAAAGTGGCTGGTGCATTAGTCAACCCAAAAGGCATTACTAGGAACTCGTAATGCCCATAATGACATCTGAACGCAGTCTTATGAATGTCTTACTCTCTCACCCTGATCTAATGATATCCTGATCAAAGATCAATCTTTGAGAAGTACACTGCCCTGTGCAACTCATCCAACAACTCAACAATCCACATAATAGGATATCGGTTTCTTATAGTCTTTTTATTGAGGACACGATAACCCATACACATCCTCATGGTCTCGTCCGCCATCAAGACAATTAGAGAAGCAAAGGGACTCAAACTAGGTCTAATGTGCCCCATGTTAAGTAACTCCTTAATGGCCTTTTCAATCTCCTCTTTGAACTTCTTAGGGTGCCTGTAAGGAGTAGTGATGACGGGCTTGGAGCCCTCCTGCAATTCAATGACATGCTCGAACCCTCTATCTAAAGGTCTCCTTGGAGGAATCTCACCAAAAACTAAACTGCATTTTTCCAACAAGGGTTGAATGTTTACATAATATGGAGTGCTATCCTCAACAAGGGGTTTTGGATGAAATGAGACACTATGCTTCCCATGCTACATCACCATGTCTAAAGATGCTCTCCATCCTTTTTGCCAACATGATCCTGGGAGTACCATCACACATACCCCTCAATACAACCTCTTGCCATCTACCTTGAATTTCAACTCCATCGTTTGAATTTTTTTATGAATACTTCCCTAAGGAGTGGAGCTACTATATACCCAAAATAGCATTAGTATCTCCTAAGTCCACAATATAAAAATCATCAGTGACAGTGTAATTCCCCAATGTGATAATTAATTGTGGGATCCATTGGATGCAAACCATATTAAACCCATCTGCCACCCTAACATTGAATCCCTCAAAATCTTGTGTTGGAATGGCCCTCTTTGCCACCAAGGTAGAATCTATAAAGTTGTGGGTTGCCCCACTGTCCACTAAGACTGTCACATGCCGCCCTTGCAAAACTCCTTGAACCCTGAAAGAGTTGAACCTAGGGATACCTGAGAGAGTAGAAATAGTTCAACTCTTCACTCCTTTAGGTGGTGGTCCACCCTCATCTCCATACTATTTGAATCATAGTGTTCGCTGCCCTGAATTCTTCCCCATTTCCTTCCTATTCGTCGTTTGAAACATGTAATGACCCTGCTCAAATCTGATTGAAAACTTCTGATTTTTGGCCTTGGTAATTTTGTCAAACACTTTGCATATAAGGGTCATATGACTAATATAATATTTCAGATTGCTTCTATGGCACTTTCCTTCACTTAGCATCAATAGGATGGCTTGCAAATGACTCTAAATTGTCTAAACAATGGCCTAACATGAATGTGCAACTTATTTTGACAATATTTAATGCATATATGTGACTGAAACTACTTACAATATGCAGCTACAACATCTAGGAATTATGACAAACACTTTGAATGCAATCCTAAATGGCATTTATGCACTTACAGCCAAGTGGCATTGATACAAACACTTGGTATGCAAAATTATAACATTATTTATGCCAAAAGAGAACCTATAGACAATTGACATTTTAACAAACAATTGGCATGCATGCTGTTAAGCTGAGTACAATGACATTACAAAGCTTCAATGGCAACTATTTGTAACCAACAAATTTGTATCTCCTTATTGCAACGTAATTTTCCAATACAATGCTCATACAAATTGCCAAGACTCTTGGCATTTACATTAATCTCAAAATATGATAATGCTGGTATAATGCACACCTACAGCTGCAACATGAAACTCCTAATATGCAATGATATATTTTGCTAATAATTGAGAAACCTGATTGATTGAAGGCGCCTAGGATGATAGTTGATGAAGCGTCCAAGTTCCAAACCAAAAGACCTCTTCACAAGCCAAATCGAATATTTCATGAAATCGCCCCTGTTGCTGATGTGAATGCAGATTAAAATTTATGTTCAGCCTTTTGCACTCTCTAACTATCACCAATGGAGTCGCCTAATGTCCTTGAGTCATGCGCCACCATTACTTGTCAAAATCGAACCCCAATGGAGCTCCCTTATGCAAAAACGTGGCATATAAGTATGCTGACTTTTGATTGTAATTTTTCTGATATTTAAAAATCAGAATCTCCTCAATACAAACCGACCTCCAAAATGCCAAAGAAATAAAGTCTTCAACACTAAAATATCTCCAATGAAGCACCAAATCGAATTAATACAAAATTGGTCCCCAATGACTCAATAAGCTGCCATAAAAAAATCTGGAATAGGCTGATATCTAAATCTGAGTATGCACAATGCAAATCGGCCTCCAAAGAATGAAGACTTCAATTACAAAATGTCTCCAACAATGCTCCAAGTCAAATCATACAAAAACTTGGCCAAAGGCCACTAAGTTTTAACAATGAAGCTCAAATAGAAAGTTTGAAGTAACTTTCTCCTAGCTGCAATAATTCAAGTGATATTTCACACCCTCAAAATTGCTCACCAATTGAGAGTTTTCGTTCTCAATGGCCAAAGAGAACTACAGAAACCCTAGGCTCCACAACTGAAAACATCAAACATCATCAACAACAAATCTGGATGATAGGAAATGAGCCCTCAATGCCTATTTATCCTTTTTCCTCAATAGGTCGGCCTCCTTCTAGAACTTTCCCAAGTCACCTTTTAGAAGGAATATTATAATATTATTTTATTTTATTATTTTATTATTGCACTTTATAATAATACAAAATATTAATCAACTCCTAAAGTGCAATACAACATTATAATATAAAATAAAGGTTTCCATAAATAGAAATATCCATGATGGTACTAGGAAAACCTTCATGAAGTCACGAAATGAGCCAACCAATCACTGGGTATTTGCCAAACGATCCTCTTAGCAAGCACCATTAGCCTACGAGGATCAGGAATAGGCTAATTCCTCTAAACTCCATCACTCACGAAAAAGGGGACATTACAAAACAACCTCTATATAATGCACTTGCCTTTTCCCAAACACCCATGTCTAGGCTACCAAGGCTCCTTGCAACTAAAACACAACTTCTTGTGTAGTTCGCTACGAACCCTAATGTCCCCATTTTGGCCATACTTCTTTGACTGATAGCCTATTTCCGGAACCGTAGGTTGATCAAAAAGTGAAATTAGGGTTTCCTTGCTTGGAGGTTTGTGGCATTTCTAGGTATTTACTATTTTTAGTAAATACTAATTTTGGCAGTGGTTCAGTTGTCGCTTTCATTAAGTCTTGCTTCCTTTTGCTTTCTGTTGGTTTTGAGGTAAACTTACTATTTTTGGCAGTGGCTATTTTTAGTAAGTCTAATTTTGGCAGTGGCATCATCGCAGCTTCAACTCAAGTCATCTTGTTATCCATCAGTCTCAGTTTGGCTTTGGGTTTGGTTTTCTCCTTGGACTGAGTTTCAGACTTAGTCAATTTTCATGTCTTGAAGTTGTACCCCATGCTTAGGCTTGATGACTTCAAGTTGTTTTAAAGAAGGGGACATAAAGGGGTCAAGTGAGCATTTAATTATTTAATAAATGCTTTATTGTTGCAATATGAAATGGATGCCTAAAGGGGAAGTTGAATGATATTTTATTATTTCAAAATGTAAAAGGCAAAAAGGTGGCATCCTTTTGGAAGTTGAAGTGATTCAACTTCTTGGAATTTGAAGAGTTCTTGTTGCTTCATTTGCCAACAAAAGCTTATATATTGCTGCTGTTTGAAGAGCTGATTATCCAATGTTTATGCTAATGTTATGCTGTCAAAATGACAACTTGTTTAATACTTCGAGGGATGCTTACCTCCTAGTTCCAATCCAATTTCGTGTTTGAAAGACAACACCTAGTTGGTCTTATTGCTGCTTCTCAATCAGACTAGCAGATTGTGCTTCAAAGTTGGTGAATTTTGGTGAGAATTTCAGTTTTAATGTTGCTGATGTATACACAGCTGAAGGTGTTTTTCATTTACAGCTTTTGATGTGAATTTATTTTGGTTATGGGTATTTGATCCTTGCAATTCTATGCTAATGGCGATCATATTTGGAGAATTTCAGAATTTAATTCCAAGTATTTGATTTTTAGCAAGAGAAATCGCCCCTCTTGAGGGCCGTACCATCTTGAGAGTGCTTTGGGATTCGTGCAAAATAATATCATGAGTTTTGATGCAGTTTTGTGGTTTGAGTTTGGGCGCCTATCCTCCAAAGAGACTTTGCATTTCGTTTCATTCAATTCAGAGGTATATTGAAGGAGTTGTGATCATTTTTATGAGTTTGCTGTTTGCTGATAGACATTTCCAGATTGCAGATTTTTATATCAGACTTGTTAGTTTTTGATATAATGCTGGTTTGAGCTTCAATTCTTCATCTTATATCATTGTAAATGTTAGAGGAAGTGATACTCTAACTGTTTAATGTTCTTGGAAGATTATCTATTCTATTTGCAGCTGTTCTTATTCTTTGTAAAGCTAGTTAGTAGTACTAACAGCTCTTCCTTTACTTGCTGCAATTTTATATCTGTTTTACACTCCCACAATTGAGTGGTTGAGTTTTAGAATAAACTTATATCTTGTTTGTAATTTCCCCCCACGTTATAAGTGGTTGTGTGGACAGTATTCCCCCCACGTTAATAAGTGGAAGAGTGGATTTAAAGGCTCGGCTTGCTGCCTAATAATTGTTGTAAACTCACCCACTGAATAAGTGGAGTATTCCCACCACTCTGTGGATGCCCGCCGCAGCGGATGAATTGTTTTAATTGTAATCTTTTCCCCCCACTGTTTGGTGGTAGTGAGGAAATGCTTTTCATGGCTGGTTATCCGCCTATCAGTTTCTAGTTTTCAAATTCAACACTCCGTCATATGTTAGCACCTCGCCCTCAGTGGGATCTTGAGTGCACATTCTTGACGTTGAGTAGTTTTCATTTCAAGTTCAGATTTCTATTTGGAGCTAACGCTAACCGAGTTGATTAAGTGCTGGTTATGTGTGTTAATTCATCGAAAAAAATTGGTTAGCATATTTCAGTGGTATCAGAGCCAAGATCTTGCCATCCTGTGAATAAGACAGAGTCAATTGACAGATGAGTGATAGAGAAATCAAATTCTTCACCTAAGTTCAGTTTAGCTTTCAGAAGTTCTTAAGATGTTGCATTTTCTAAGGTCCAGGAATCGTGAGAAGTCAGATTTGATTGTGGCTTCGGAAGAATGTCAGTTCAAGAGGCAATGCGAACATGAGGCTGCCATACTCCGTAAACAATATCAGAGCATGACAGATGAGTTTAAGAACGATGTTTCATTTGACACGTTTTTGAATTGTGCGGTGATTCATGACCCTGGAAAGTTGGCTATGGTCAACTACATCAAAAAAATGATTAAAGAGGAAGTAGAAATTGCCATGGTTGAAGAATCAAGGAAGGAAGAAGCAAAAGGATCTGTTTGTGGTTTGCAGCCCACAAGTAAGCAAATTGAAGAGAAAAATCAGTCAATTAGTGTTGAAGAAGACACAAGCAAGGTGCACATTTTGGTTCAAAATGAAAGTGGGCTTGATGAAGATACCTTGGCAAGTGAGGAGATTAAGTTAGAGTCCCAAAATACATCCCTAGACTTGCATGGGATGGGAAATAATGAAGATTATTATGGTAAGAAGATCATTACAGCAGTCTTGAGTCCTAATAAGGATTCAAGCAATGAAGATCTCGAGACAAATGGCTTCTCAAAAGATGCTGGTGGAACAGTTGTGTGGGATAAGTACGTTGAAGAAGAGCAAGATGAAGCAAATACTAATGGTGTCTTTGAACCAGCCTATGACCATTACGAAAGTGAGGTTGTTGATGGTGATTCCGATGTGTTTTTATCTCCTCTTGTTGAAGATTTAGTGAAGGATAATTCTCTACTTTATGCTGAGCCAATTCCATATGAAGAATTATTGACAAGTGTCCAAGAAGACTTTTTTGGTATGTATGTGGGCACTAATGATAAAATCAGCAACACATCTACTCAAGATAATTTCATTGAAGAAAAGAATGACAAAATATTCAAAGCAACCAGCTTTGATGATTCTTTAATCCGATATAATGCTAGTGACTTGAGTGGTAGTGGGTTTGATTATCAAACTACATCTGTGGAGAAAGTTATAGATGAAGATTTCAGTTCAAGTGGGTTGAGGAGTGACTCATTCAAAGAGTCAACAGTTCAAGAGGAGCATGATGATCTCTTTCCTATTGATCATTGCAATCAAACCTTTCACATTTGGGATCCGGGCGCGATGTCACCAAGGTATGATAAAGAACCGGAGTGGGATAAATTCCCCTTTGATCCTGATGAAGTTCAAAAATCAGTTTGCAATGCAAGTAATGAAGTGATCTTTGGAGGAGAAGTTGCAGCAATGGCTAATGAGAAAGTGATTTCTTATGTTGAAGAGAAGAATGTTTTAAAATCAGCAAATGATTTGGATGCCTTTCAAAATTACGCACAAGAAGAGTATGAGAACTTGAAAGGTCAAGATAGAGGTACTAATTTGTTTGAAGAAGTTGTTGACAAGCCTTCGATTCAGGAGATATGCAGTGATAAGATTAGAAAGGAGGCTGATTTTGAAAATCATGTCAAGGAAAACAAATCAGAAAAATTGATGTTTGATGAGCATAGCTTCTTTGCTGATTGGGATCAAGGGCCTAAAGAGCTGCAAGTTTTGAAGGATAATTTATTGGTTTCAAAAGAGAAGATTGTTAAAGTGTTATCAAGATTTGATAGCACATATCACTTCATTGAGGAACTTTGCTGGAAGTTTCAATTTGAAGAGAAACTAAATGGAGTTAAAGATGGAGACTCTCTTTCCAAGATGCAATCTATCAAAGAGGCATTGGAATCCATAAAGTCAGATTATTTGCATTTGCTCTCAGATAGGGATAATGCTATTAAGTTTGCAGAGGAGACCTATGATGCCTACCAAGAGAAGGAGGAAGAGATGGATAGGCTTTGCCTTGATTTTACCTTAGCTCATCATTCTTTATACAAAGCAGAAAATCATTCATCTATTGCAGCTACCCTTAAGGAACAAGAAGTTAATACAAGGATTATGGAGATCAAACAAATAGTTGAAGGAATAAATGAACTCCATAATGATGAAACATTGCGTAATGCCAAGATGATCCCATATGTTGATGGTGATTGGAAAGTACATCAAGAGTGTGAACTCTTGAGTTGGGAAGAGACTTTGCCACAAGAAGGAATGGTTTGCAGCTATGCGATAGATGTTTTAACGGATAATGAATGTAGTATTCAGCATGCTACACTTTGTGGGTCGGCAACTAATGGTGAGCATCCACAAGTTGAAAAAGATGAGTTTGAATTCTATGAAGACACCAACGAAAGGGATGAAGATAATATTTTTGAGAACAACAGTCCATTATCTTCACATGATTTGGATAATCATAAGGTGATAGATATTTTCTATGAAAGTGTGCCATGTTTTGTGAGTAGTAATCATCAAGGGCATTTTGATAATGAAAGCATAAGTGGGATCAAGGATGAAGTATTCACATGGAAAGTGTGGACTCAAGGAGATTTCTTCAACATTGGCTTAAAGGTGTCAATAAAACAAGTCTTGGTAGTTGCTGGTCACTCCATTGCAGCAACAAAGAGTGAAGATTCCAAACTTATTACTCATGAAGTTTGGGAGAAAGTTGAACCTAAACAGGCAATTCACCTTCTTAACAATCTATCTCTTGGGTTGAGTGATGTTTTGGCTCACCCTAGTCCTTTGGGGAAATGGGAATTATGGACAACATTTGTTCTGTGCTCCATTGATGTTGATGTTTTCATGGATGGGCTACATGGGTTTATCAAAGAAGACACTAACTTCTTGAGTTTGCAAATTGCTTTGATTAACACTTGGAGAACTGTGGTGTTCTCTTTTTGGTGCATTGGGGAACATTTCCAGTTGGGTATCCATGCTTGGGATCCTCAACATGGCTTGATGGAGATTGTTACAAGTGGAAAGAGGAATCATTGGAGAGATACGGGTTCAATTTTCAGATTCTTTGATGCTGTCCCCATCCTTATTAACCATTCGATGGTTCTTTTTGCACATCGACCGATGGATTGGGAAGATATATCGAACAAAGGATGTTTTTATTTTGGGTTGGAGTTCCTTGAGAGGATGTGTCCAGCCTTGGGCATGAGTTGTTGTGATATTATAGATGCTAATTTCCAGTTTTGCAGCAATCCTACAACCCCTTGCATGCTGATTTTCCTAAAATCAGACTTTGAGTGGTTCATTTCAGTTTTCATAGGCAGCTGGTACATTCATTTTTCCTCTTCACAACCTCTTTTTAGTGATGATTTTTGGCTTCAAAAGTGGGTAATAATGTTTCATAGTGATTCAGATCAGTATTGGATGGTGTTCAAGTTATGTTCTAGTGGCTTTCTTTGTACAATCTCTTGCACTAGTATTTGGGGCAGCGAACCTTTGCTTGATTTGGTTCAACTTTTTGAGACTTTGGGGGAGAGATTGGTGGAAGTTTTCAGAGTTTTTCTTGAATATGTCAGAATTACTCAGAGGAGGCATTATACATCCTTAAGGAGCTTTGAGGATGCAGTTGCTATGACTTGGCAAAGAGCTGTTTTTTCCTTTGCAAATAGCTATGATGGAATCACATTTGCTGTTGTGATTTGGTTTGATGCTTTGAGGAGTGATGTTGATGAGAATATTTTTGAGTTGTTTAGATTATTCTTCTTTGTTCTCAGAATGGTGATTGACATTGACATTGCAGATGTTAATTCCTCAGAGTTTATTGAGCATGAGACGCTGCTAGATTTTGATTCAATTCCTTCTATGTTGTTCGACTTGAATTTCAGGCATGTTATCACTTTGAGGTTGCAAGGATGGTTAGTGCAGTTTTGGTGCAATGATTTCATTTGTATGATCAGAGTAGAGCAGCATCAGCATGGTGGGGTTTTTCAGAGATGGACATGGGACCCCGGGATCCTATATGTTTGGTGGGATCAGTTTGGAGTGTTGTGGCATTGCTTGAGGACAAGCAATTTTGGGAAGGGCGGACTGTAATGTCCCCATTTTGGCCATACACTCTTCTTTGATCGATAGCCTATTTCCGAACTCAGAGGGTTGATCAAAAGTGAAATTAGGGTTTCCTGCTTGAGGTTTGTGGATTTCTAGGTATTTACTATTTTTAGTAAATACTAATTTTAGCAAAGGGTTCGCTTTGTCGCCTTTCATTAAGTCTTGCTTCCAAATCGCTTATGCTTTCTGGTTTTGAGGTAAACTTACTATTTTTGGCGTTGGCTATTTTTAGTAAGTCTAATTTTGGCAAGGGTCATCAAGAGCTTCAACTCAAGTCATCTTGTTATCCATCGCCCTCAGCTTTGGCTTTGTTTATTTTTCCTTGACCGAAGTTTCAGACTTAGTCAATTTTCATGTCTTGAAGTTGTACCCCATGCTTAGGCTTGATGACTTCAAGTTGTTTTAAAGAAGGGGACATAAAGGGGTCAAGTGAGCATTTAATTATTTAATAAATGCTTTATTGTTGCAATATGAAATGGATGCCTAAAGGGGAAGTTGAATGATATTTTATTATTTCAAAATGTAAAAAGGCAAAAAGTGGCATCCTTTTGAAGTTGAAGTGATTCAACTTCTTGGAATTTGAAGAGTTCTTGTTGCTTCATTTGCCAACAAAAGCTTATATATTGCTGCTTTTGAAGAGCTGATTATCCAATGTTTATGCTAATGTTATGCTGTCAAAATGACAACTTGTTTAATACTTCGAGGGATGCTTACCTCCTAGTTCCAATCCAATTTCGTGTTTGAAAGACAACACCTAGTTGGTCTTATTGCTGCTTCTCAATCAGACTAGCAGATTGTGCTTCAAAGTTGGTGAATTTTGGTGAGAATTTCAGTTTTAATGTTGCTGATGTATACACAGCTGAAGGTGTTTTTCATTTACAGCTTTTGATGTGAATTTATTTTGGTTATGGGTATTTGATCCTTGCAATTCTATGCTAATGGCGATCATATTTGGAGAATTTCAGAATTTAATTCCAAGTATTTGATTTTTAGCAAGAGAAATCGCCCCTCTTGAGGGCCGTACCATCTTGAGAGTGCTTTAGGATTCGTGCAAAATAATATCATGAGTTTTGATGCAGTTTTGTGGTTTGAGTTTGGGCGCCTATCCTCCAAAGAGACTTTGCATTTCGTTTCATTCAATTCAGAGGTATATTGAAGGAGTTGTGATCATTTTTATGAGTTTGCTGTTTGCTGATAGACATTTCCAGATTGCAGATTTTTATATCAGACTTGTTAGTTTTTGATATAATGCTGGTTTGAGCTTCAATTCTTCATCTTATATCATTGTAAATGTTAGAGGAAGTGATACTCTAACTGTTTAATGTTCTTGGAAGATTATCTATTCTATTTGCAGCTGTTCTTATTCTTTGTAAAGCTAGTTAGTAGTACTAACAGCTCTTCCTTTACTTGCTGCAATTTTATATCTGTTTTACACTCCCACAATTGAGTGGTTGAGTTTTAGAATAAACTTATATCTTGTTTGTAATTTCCCCCCACGTTATAAGTGGTTGTGTGGACAGTATTCCCCCCACGTTAATAAGTGGAAGAGTGGATTTAAAGGCTGGCTTGCTGCCTAATAATTGTTGTAAACTCACCCACTGAATAAGTGGAGTATTCCCACCACTCTGTGGATGCCCGCCGCAGCGGATGAATTGTTTTAATTGTAATCTTTTCCCCCCCACTGTTTGGTGGTAGTGAGGAAATGCTTTTCATGGCTGGTTATCCGCCTATCAGTTTCTAGTTTTCAAATTCAACACTCCGTCATATGTTAGCACCTCGCCCTCAGTGGGATCTTGAGTGCACATTCTTGACGTTGAGTAGTTTTCATTTCAAGTTCAGATTTCTATTTGGAGCTAACGCTAACCGAGTTGATTAAGTGCTGGTTTGTGTTATGATAATTCAAGAAAAAAATTGGTTAGCATATTTCAACCTCATCATCCATGTGGGGTTTCCTAGGCTCTTCCTTTTGAAATGGTTTCTTAAGGCCTTTCTTAAACTGGAAGGGTTTAGGCTGGAATTTGTTCTTTGGGACTGCACTCTCCATGTTCCTAGCCCTTTTGATAGCATCCTGTAGGGTGTTAGT
This sequence comes from Sequoia sempervirens, assembly GCA_007258455.2. NCBI lineage: Eukaryota > Viridiplantae > Streptophyta > Pinopsida > Cupressales > Cupressaceae > Sequoia > Sequoia sempervirens. The sequence goes on from VDFB02263709.1 coordinate 166,582, forward strand.
GTTGGTGAGTGTTTTATCATCCACCGAACACACAGAATAAAATGTCCAAAGACACTCTATCCTCTCTTGAAAAACCACCGCGTATGCTAAGATTGCGAGAAGATCATAAGGCGATTCCAAGGTTTCTTTAGTCGGGTCTCGACGTGTGGATAAGCTCAATGGTCGTTGTGATAATGCTGGTAATAAACAAGGGGACTTACGTAGAAAGTCTGCACAAGCTAGGGACTTAGGAAATTTATCTTTAAAGGCTCTCAATTAGGACTTTCAATTGTGGATCTCAAAAAAATGGCAAAAAGAATAGGGTTTAGGGGAGTCTAGTCTAAGCCTAAGAACTCAAGAGACAGTAAGGACTCGGTGAAGAGGAATAAACCACACTTTGTTTCGCCTCCTGCAGGACAACATACGCAAAGTGGGTGCAATCTTCAAGGGGTTTGTGAGAATAATTTTCACACCTCGAATGAGGTTGAAGTTAAGCTTCCACGTTTAAGAGCTCAGGCTAACTTTACAAATCGAATGCAAATCATCCATTCGAAAAAAGTATGAGCTACACTTCACCATCGAATCAATACGATCAATCTCTCATTCAATTTAACAACTTTTAAAAGCAAATTCTATTTAATCTAACTTTAATTCTAATCTATGGCGGAAGGCAATATGTAACCTCGCTTACTATTCAACAATAAGAAGTGATTCAAGGCAAATCATGCTCAAGAGCTTTTATCATTCAAAATAGTCTCAATGCGACAATATACATAATCTGTCTCCACACATTACAAATGAGGGGGCGAGCTCAATTTATAGGCTCCCCAATTACAATTCAATGGCCAAGATTGATTTCAAATCAACGGCCGAGATTACAAAATAAAACCCTAATTAGGGTTTGCTACCCTTCGACCAATGAGAAAATTGTATTCGAGGACACTTGTCCTTTTTACCAAATATGAACCAATAGATAAAATAGAAAGTTGTTGCATGTTGATTTGGAATGATTTGATTGGTTGGAAGATGATGAGGCGCCACCTCAGCGTGCTGGATGCCTTCCTTGGTTGCTTCGTTTTTCTTCCACGCTTTTGCCTTAGAATATTTTCCTTGCCGATGACTCTGTCCGTTGTGCTTGTTCCTTCCTAGCTTTGACCTTGGATTCCTTTTGAGACTTTGATTTCTTCTTCGCACCTATACCAGAATCTTTGAAGTCTGGAAGTCTCCCCTTGGAGTAGGTGTCTGAAATATACCGGCTCAATTTTTTCAATTTTTCAAAGACAAATTACAGTGAGTCAAGCACCCGTTAAGGTTAGTCAGAAAACCAAAACGTTGCTGAAAGTAACTCTAACCTGAATGTACACCAGGATCCCGAAAAGGGCAAGGTGTGAGCATTAGTCAGAGGGTCTCAAAAGTAAATGCTGGAAAGAAACTCTAACCACGAGATGCGCCGGCGAACGACGAGCATTCGGTCAGAGGGTCCCTATCTATTGCAATACTGGAAAGAAGCTCTACACCAAGCATGTGCTACTCAGTCCATGACAGACAAGAGGCGACCATATGGCGGAGTCTTTGAATTTACAAGCAAATTAAGAAAATAGGCGGCAAGCCAGCCTCTTCCACTTATTCAGTGGGCAGATACAAACATTGAAAAGTGCAAGAATACTAAAGATGCTGACAGTACTACTGTACAGCTTACAATATGTGAAAATTGCTTGCAATATCAAGTAAATAGAGCTCTTCAACCTTAGCAATGATAAGTAAGTCCTTCTCAATGTTTTCCCAAGGATTCCTATCACTTTCCAACACAAGAACCACTCAAAATGCGAACTGATATGACTGTCACAAAGTCAGAAACTGGTAAACAGCAACACAGAATTAATTTGAAATGATCACAACTCTCACCCTTCTCACCGGATTGACTCCAAACGAAATGCAACAGCCCTCTATGATCAAGGCGCCCAAGGGAGTACCAGAAAACAGACACAATACACAGTATTTAATTTTATCTTGAATCTAATGCAAGTACAAAATGTACGGCCCAAGGAGAAGGGCGATTTCTTCATATAAAAATCAGCACTTTATTAAAAATTATGAAACTTCACAAATATAGGCGCCTTCCCTAGACAAATGCAAATGCGAAGCACCCAGAATGCAATCTTTTTGTATTTTTGGAATATGAATGAAAACAGCAGTTTAGCTATGAACTCAGCAACTTCTGGAAATGACATAAAAATGCAAACAACTGAACTACTAATGCAATTTACTCTCTACAAGCACACCTCACTACAAAATGCACTCAAACACAAGAAATATCTCCACTAGGTGCTGTCTCACAAGCACGAAGTCGAGCCAAGCTAGGAGGCATTCATTCTTCGAAGCAATCCTCTCACCATTTCGGCAGCATAACTTTACTCAAGACGTTGGATCATGAAACTGAAGACCAAGACCTCCTTTTATAACTTTGCAAAGGCACACTGGAAGCTTCTAGAAACCCTATTTTCAAATTTAAAGTAACTCCTTTTCCCTCCAAGGATGGCGTCCCCTTTGTCTTGAAGCAATTTGACTTTTTAATTAAAATAATCTTCACCAAGGATGGGCGTACCTTTTCATACATTGGTTTTTGACTTAAGAATATAATGAAAAGTCTTCATGAAGCGCCACCCCTCAAGGACCCTCTTTTTAAAACAACATAAGTTCAATCACTAGGCCAAGGTGGGGTCAACAACAAAATATAACATTATAATGTGACTTAATTAAAAATAATCCAACTTATCTCTCCAAATGAGCCCCAAAACCAAAGTTGAGCAATCCAACTGAGCATACTGAAGTAGAAGGTCAATCGAGCCGAAACCAACAGGACCACTGCCAGAAATAGAATTTACTAAAAATAGTAAATTTGTGAAAGTGCTCAGAATGCCAAAACGAACACATCACCGAAAAGCTCACGAAAAACCCAGAAGGAATCCGCAATTCAAACGCCAATCCGTGAGCACAAGAAACCACCAGCCACGAAACCCTAATTTCACCACCGGAAAGCCTACGGGTCTCCAGAATAGGCTAACGGTAAATCAGAAGGAATCATGCTCGAGAAGGGGACATTACAGTGTCTGGATATCCTTTCAAGTGTCTAGAATTTGGAGAAGAATGCCTTTGTGCTTTCGCCACAATGGAGGAAATTGGAATTTCCTCTGTGAAGTATTTCCTAGACTTAGCCAAATTTTGGCTGTTTTGTAACACCTTCATGTGGACCATTCAACATTTAGCCAAGGTTTTGGCCATCTCTATGCTCGAACGAACTTTGCCTGTGGATTTTCCTTCAATTTTGAATTTGGCTTGTGCTATGTAGGACAAATTCCATCTCTGGACAAGGATTTTATCCACTTCCTCCTTCCTGTTTTCTGTCCAACACTTAGTGAATTCTTCTAGCCAATTTTCTCATCCTCTCCTTGGGCGGACTTCACATGAGCTCGAACGTTTTCTCTCTCGGCCTAAGTCGGACTTCAGGCCACTTTGGACAAACATCTCTAGAGATAAGTCGAACTTTCTCTAGTGTTTACCATCTTTTCTCTTAAATTGGGGCGAACTTTCTCAACACTTTGACATTTCTTTTCTTGGTCTAGGTCGGACTTTGCATCATGTTTGCCATTGTACTTGGCGGATCTTATGGATGTTCAGACATACTTTCTCCAAGCAAAGTCGGACTTTGTAAAGGTTTGGACATGCTGTGCTTGGGCAAAGTCAGACTTTCTCATGCTGGTGCCATCTTTTTCACTCCATTCCATGCCTTTGCTTCTCCTTTGAAGACTCGCCTCGCGTCGTCATCCACCTGCAAGAAATAAAATAAACAAATTCAGATTTTCTCTCTCCTGAATTTTTACCACTCTCTCTCCTGAAGTCACGATGAATTTAATTTTGCCCATCGGATTTTATCTCTGGCCGGCACAAATTATTTTCCTCCAAAACATCTCTGGCAAACTTCATTTCTGTCCAAGGCATTGAAAATAAATTATTAAAATATTAAAATATTTATTCCAACCCGTTCGTCTTCGACCCATGGCTATTTCGATTTCCTCTTCGTTTTTCTTGGCTAAGAGTGTATTTTCCAATTTTATCCTCAATTTCGTCTAGCCAAACCAAATCTTAAGCCATTCCGTCGAAAATTTCATTGCCAGATCCTTATTTTTTTCTTTGCCAAGGCAAGATTTTAATAGCACTGAGCCTATTTTGTTCTGCCAAAGTCAAATATTTCTTCGCTCAGTCGAATTTTTATAGGCAAAATCCTCGTCCGAATGTCTTCGTCGGGCGAATTTCCTTGACGTCTGACATATTCTTCCTCATTCTGGCCAAGGACGATCCTTCCTTTCTCCCTGCCTTGCACATTTTTCTTGGGTCAAAGTTGACAATTTCTTCGCATTTTCTCCATACTTAGGCAAATTTTACCTCTTTTCCTCATCGTGTTAGGCACATTCCGTTTTATTCTTTGCCATATCCTGATCCTCTTTAGCATTTGTCCTTTCAAACTTGGCACTTATCCTCTCGAAAGTGTCACAATACTTGGCCAACGTCTTCATTTCTCATCCCTTAGCCTCTTCACTTAGGCAAGTATTTCAAACTTTTTCTTGGACTTGGCATTGACACTTAGCCAAAAATTATTCTTTTATCCCTTAGGCGGACTTCCTTAACACTTTGGATAAGCATTATGAATGTCTTTGATACTTTGCTAGCTCCTCCAAGTATATGGCGGACTTTGTAAGTCTTTAGGATGAACACCTTGGACGTCCCTCTTTTCTAGGGCGGATTTCCTTAACACTTTAGCTTTTATCTCAACATTTTATCCCCTTTGGAAATGATTCTCCACCTTTTTAGGCCTTCACACTTAGCTAAATTTCGAAATTTCCCTTTGCTGGGCCTCAACACTTAGCAAAATTTTGATTTTTTCTCACTTTACATGTCAAGGCGGACTTTAGAAGTGCCAAGGATGAGGATGGCGGACTTTAGAGCATGCAAGGACGTGTCTTCCAGCATATGGCGGACTTCAAGACCTTTTAGGACGAACCTCTTGGCATATGGCGGACTTCCAAGATCATTAGGATGTGTCTTTTAGTGGATGGCGGACTTCCAAGGGGTCAAGGACAAAGATGGCGGACTTTGGAGGTCTTTAGGATATCCTTCTTTGAAGATGGCGGACCTTGAAGACTTATAGGATGTGCATGGGCGGACTTCATGACCCTTTGGCACTTCCTCTAAAGTGGATGGCGGACTTCTAAACTCTTTGGCACTTCCTCTAAAGTGGATGGCGGACTTCTAAACTCTTTGGCACTTCCTTCCTTGCACATGGCGGACTCCATCAACCTTTGGACATGCAGGGCGGACTTTGGAGGATGCAAGGATATGCCTTCAAGATGCATGGCGGACTTTCTAAGATGCAAGGATGGGCATGCTATATGCTGGGCGGACTTTGGAAGATCCAAGGATGTTCTCCATTGCTGCTGGGCGAACTTCATGACTTCCAGATTTTCACAAACTTCATTTTTCCTTCATTTCCCATGGCAGATTTCAGACTTGAACAGATTTCAAATGAATTTCATGATTTGAGAGCTGATTTTCCATGGTTTTGTCCTCAGATCTGATTGATTTCGGACTGGTTTTGACTGATTTTTCCAGATTTTTGAACGTTTTTGGTCTGATTTTCATGCTTTTTGAACTTGTTTTTGCAAATTTTCAAAAAATTTCAAATTTTTTCATTTTGATTTTCTGAGAGATCTATTGAGTTTTTCAAACTTCTGAGTGCGTTTTCAGAACTCGGGACCCTTCTAAAAGTAGAAACTTTCCAAAAATAGAAAAAAAATAGCAACCCTAAAAAATAGGGAACCTCGTTTGGTCCAAAAGTGCCAAAAATGAAAAATCGAAAAAGCAACTTTTCCTAAAAAATAGGAAGTCTCAGAATTGGCCGAATTTACAGTCGATCTTCGTCTCTTGGGCCTTCTGAGCGCTTCCATGACGTCTATGCACAGATTCAAGCATGAATTATTGACTTGGCTCGGATGACTTGCAAAAAGACTGACTTGGAACCCTCAAAATGATGACCTCATTGTAAAAAGACAAGTGATAAGCAGTTGCAACACTGAGGCAAAAAGCAAAAACAGGGGGTCCCCATTTGCAATGGGGCGATGTGTGAAATGGTCACAACAGTTAGGATCAAATGCCTTAATCCATCCACTAAGTGGCTTTACTAATCCCTCTATAAACAACACTATCAACTTGTGTTCTGAAACATTTGTAACCATAAACGAAAACTTCTGAAAGTTTGAAATATAAGCATAGTCTTTGTGTGAAATCTGCATAAGAAGTTATACTATCACGAGTTACTAGCCCATGGTACCAACACTCATGAGCATCTCGGTCTAGATGAAGGGTTGCATATTTTGACTGCTTCCCTTTCAGTCATGGGGTTTAATTGAAAAATATGTATCTAACTTCTGAATCCATGCTTTAGCAGTACACTTGTTTGACTCACCATAGCTAGGGATGGCTAACTTACCCACCTTGTGTTGTAAATCTTTGTTATTTCCTTGGCCTCTTTCCCCTCTAGGTTTGTTTCTATATTTGATGCCACAAAATTGTGCCAAGGACATAGAAGCATGGAATTCCTCACCTAGGGATTGGTATTCCCATAAATAGTCACCCCATCCTTCAGCACCTCCTTGCTGTCCTGCTTGTTTTCTAGGCTGATCATCCAAAAATTCAGGCATTAAAAGTCTAGGAGTGGTTCTTCTTGCTGTCTTGGGTGTGTGTATAGGTACATTAGTATTGCTATCTTCACCTTGATTGCCATTATGTCCATTGTTTCGATTGTTAGTTCCATTATTTTCATGTTCATCATGGTTATTTCTATTATTTGTGTTCATGTTCTGCATCTTCTAAGTTAATATTTGGACCAACTGCTATAGTCCCCTAGCTAAATCATTGAGCATAGCCAAAATGCTAGGATCCTTTTGTTGTTGCCTGCCCTGTGTATCCCTAATGTTTTCCTCTTTCAAATCAGAATGAACATCATCTCTAGTCCTCATGTTAGTAATGAACTCCCTATCTTCTAGATTCATTAAAATGCATGCAAGCAACTTAAAACTTCAAATCTGATAAAAAATTTCTGCTATTGAAATCTAGCATCAAAACCCATTGGCTGGCAAGATCTCTAGCTCTGATACCTTTTGATGTGATTTTCGTGATCGCACCAACACAGAATAAAGTTTCCCAACGGATACTCTATCCTCTCTTGAACAAAGTTTCCTGCATGCGAAGATTGCGAGATAGATCATACATTTAACTCCAAGGTTCCTTCATGCAATAGAATACCCTCAGTTGGCTTGATGTGTTCTGCTGATATTTCAAGGGGACTTACACAATTGTTCGGCAGTTAACAACATACAGTAGATTAAGGGCTTTCATGTAATTGGATGATTTTGGCAAGTGAGCACGAGTTTCCTAATTCTAACCAGAAATGAACTGAATTTAAAAGAGTGTAGGGCCTAAGAAGTTTATGCTCTATCTAAGGACGGGACGTGGGATCAATCTCGACAGACTTCGACTAGACTTTGCTCCGCCTCACGTTGGAAAACTTACACAAAGCCGGTGCAATCTTGAAGGGAGTGACAAGAGGTTTTCAAATTATAACTCAACAAGTAAGTACCATCAGAACGACGCATACAAACACCTGAATCACAATCGAAGTTAAGTTTGTAATGTTTTCCAGTTGACCACACAAGGCAAACTTGCCGTCAGCAAGCCGCTAGTGGTATGGATAAAAAATGAAGTTGTCTCGATTGACACCACAAATCCACAACTAACATTTACTTGCATGAAAATGAAAACTACTCTACTTTACGCTACTTGAAGTCGAAGGGACGAGGAAATCTTGCTAGCTGCTTATAACAAAGAAGAATTCACCATTCAACTTTTATTACAATAGTTTTTCGCAACAATCTCTTACAATGTTTTCAAAGGAAAACTTTCCTTCTCCTTCAAACTAGGCTATGCTAAGATATTACAACTAAAATGTCTCCGCTCTACTCTCTAGTCTGATGTCTAAACTCTACCTCTACTAAGGTACAAATGAGGGGGACTCCCCCTTTATATAGCTGGCCAAGTCCAACGGATGACTTAGATTACAATCGACTAGATGGCCCAGATCGTGCCACCTCAGCCCTAAACAAGATTCACCCTAAAAACCGCCACAAAGAAGAGTGGGGCAATAAATGAGCAATTAATGTCCATCTTCCAAAAGATTCTTGTCTGGAAATGCGTTCACACTGCTCTTGATCTTTTTTTTCTTGACTGCAAATTGGATGAGTCTGGTCGCCACTACTTCAAATCCTCGAACATCAAACCTATAACCCTCTTTCTCCTGCTTGACAATGATTTTCCTCCTTGATGTTGTTCTTCAACTTTGAATTGCTTGGGTTTCCATTTTTCTCCATCCTGAGCTTTGAAAATATTTCTTCTTCAACACTTAGCCATTTTCTCCAAGTACTCGCTTCATCACTTCAAGTTATCGTGCTCCGGCCTTGGCGTTTATCCTGCAAAATAGATAAAAGAAGAGCATAAAAACACTTAATAATAATATAAATCCACTTTACTCACCTGATCTCGATGTTTTGATTTCTGAGGGTCCATCTCTAGCCAACTTTTGCCTTCTTCACGATTCTTCATGCCTTAGCCAAATTTCCAACCCATCTTGTATTCTTCCTGGGCGTACTTCACTATGATATTTCATCCAACTAAGGCTCGAGAAAAATGCCTTCATTAGGAATTTGATCAAAAATTATCTAGGTGTCCAACTTCAAATTCATCTGCCAAGGCGACATACTTCAACATCTTTTTCCTTTCTTGCCTTAGAAATTTTTTCAAACTTTTACTTAGGAAACTCATTATTTAAGTGCCCATCAACTTTTCCATCTTAAACACCTTGGCGAAGTGCAGAGGACTTTGAAATCCACTCCTTGTCGAAGATCTTCAATACCCAGAAGAAAATTTTCCTCAGAACGCATCGGATTCATGGCTACACAATGAACGGGTTCATTTAATTTTTCTTGAATTTTAAACCTTAGAAAAATTGATTTTCACATCAAATTTAATCCATTTCTTCAACTCCAGGCGCGTTTCCTTGCTCTGACTTGAAAACTTTTAATTATCCTTGCGAAGCTGACATCTTCCGACTTCTTCTCACCAATTTTTACTCATTCCTGAGAGAATTTCATTACTCCTTCAAGTTAGGCGTATTTTTCCTAAGGAAGTGAAACTTTAAATATTAATACTTAGGAAAAACATTCATCACTTTGCATGGGCGCATATAGTTATTAACTTCAATGCTTAGAATATTTTCACTCCAACCCTTTTGGGCGCATCACACATGCCAGGGTGGACCCACTTCCAACGCCTTTGACCTTTATTTGTCCACATCTTGCATCTTTGCATGGAGGCGTTTTGTCTTTTTCCAACTTTGCATGTATATGGTTTTGTCCCCACATGCCTTCATTTGGGCGCAAATAGAGGAGTCTTCCTCAAATTTAAAGACTTAGAATATTCTCAAGTCCCATATCTTCAAGTTAAGGCGCAAATGAGGTCCTAAGCTTCTATTTTATCAAACCTAGAAGAATCTTATCCTCTCCACTTAGCTTGGGGCGCATTTTGAAGATCCTCCCTAAGATTTGTAACACTTAGAATATTTTTAAGCTTCTTCTCTTCCTTGGGCGCAAATGAGGTCTTCTACATCAAGTGTTAGCACTTGGCATTTTTCAAAGTTCCACAGGCAAGTCTGGGCGCATATAGGAGGGTAGACTTTCAATTTATAACATTTAGATGATTTTCAAATCCTCCATGCAAGGCAAGGCGCATCAACAGGGGAGAGCTTCAAGTTTAAAAGACTTAGAATATATTTTCAACCTTCCTTTAGTCAAAGGCGCACATGACTGGCTGAGCTTTGAGTATACATGCCTTAGAAAAATTTCAAATTCAACTCCACAGGCTGGGCGCATTTAGAGGTAGAAGCTCTCAATTTACAACACCTTAATTACCCCTTCCTTCCTTGAGGTGCATTTAGGGTGTCCAACTTCAAGCTTAAATGCCTTAGAAAATTTTCAATCACCCCCTCTTCTCCTTGGGCGCAAATGGAGGGGTATGCTTCAAATTTCACAGAGTTAGAAACTTTTTCAAGTCTTCACCTTGAAGGGCGCATTTATCATGGTCTACTTTCACTTTTCAAATACTTAGAAAATTTCGAGATCTCTCCTTTACCTTGGGCACAAATAAGACCACCTAATTTCATTTAATTTTCCCTAGTCAAAATTCTTGCCTTCTCAACTCTTCCTCCCTCTCAAGGCGCATTTAGAGGGGTCCTCATCCAACTTTGCAATACTTAGAAGATTTTCAGCCAACTTCAAGTTCAAGGGCGCATTTTGCCATGGAGCTTTCAATTTTCCGGACTTAGACAAATTTCAAGCCACTCTTCTCAACTTTAGCTTCAAAGGCGCATATGAGAGGGTTTGTTTCAAGTTTGAAGCACTTAGACAATTTTCAAATGCTTTCTTCTCCAAACTAAGGCGCATTTTGGGAGTGGTACTTCAAATTTCCATGCCTCAGTTAGATTTTTATCTCCTCCAGCAGCTTGGGCACATCTAGGGGCTTGAGCTCCAAATTTTGATGACTTAGAAAATTTCCAAGTCTCCCCATTCTTCTTGGGCACACTTGAAAGGGTCAACCTCAAGTTTGCAAGAATTAGAAATTTTTTCTTCAATCTTCAGCTTTAATAGGGCTTTACTGGCTAGACTTGAAAATTTATCAATTTTAGTGAATTTCATGCTCTTAGCCTGATTTAGGGTGACTTGATCATGCTAACCTTGGCATGCCCTAATTTGCTATTTTTAGAAAGTTCTTCAAATTTTGCATTTTAAGCTTATTTTTAGTTCTAGAAGGCTTGATTTTGCTTTGTTTCGAACCTCGAGACATGATTGAGCTGTCGGGGTCTGATTCCTGCCTGTACCTGCTATTTTTAGCAACTTACTAAAAATAGTAATTGCTCAGAATTTGCTCAAACTTTGTGTGCTGACTGCCTGAGGGGTGTTGATCGTGGCTAGAAGCCGTATTTACATGACTTTCGTGTTTCACCCTTGAATTTAGGAAACCCTAATTTCATTGCGCCAGCCTGCTAAAAATAGTAAGTGTCTGATTTTCTATCCTCTGCAACTCCGTTTGTCTTGAAATTCGCGTCATGGGGTCCTCATTACCTGCTTGACTTGTTTATACTGAGACTTCGTGATGACTTGCTATTTCTAGCATGCTTCTGGAGGTGGTTTACTATTTATAGTCACTGCCTGTTTCTAAAACCTCCACGGCTCCGTTTGACTTGAAATTCGAATGATGTGCTCCTCACTAGGTGACGTGCCTGCTGACATCGGTGCCTGACACTGGTTTACTTTTTTTAGCCAGTTTCTGAAATGACTTACTATAAATAGTAAGTGCTCCGTTTTCCTTCAAATTTTACTAGTGGATAGCTCGCAAGATGCTGATCACGGTGGGATACACCGGTTTTCGAAAATTCTGACTTTTTACCCCTCTTTTTGGGTCCTGAAGCTGGAAACCCTAATTTAACTTGCATGCATATCAAACGGTCTCCGTTTGTCCTCGTTTCTGTTGCATTGCGATCAATTTGTAATTCTGAAGTGTTGGGAGGCGGCTGCCGTAATGCATCTGCTAAAAATAGTAAGTTCCTAAATAAGTGATTATCTCCGTTTACATGTCACATCACTGCGTAGCTCTCGAAAAACCCATAAGGAATATGCAGACATGCAAAGAAAACCCTGACATGCAAACCCTAAAAATAGCCTCGGAAGGCTAAACTTTGAAAGTCATTATCTCATTTTGCATGTTACACCATCGCGAAGGTCTCTGAAAACCCAGAAGGAATCTTCAGACATGCGTTGAAAAACTCTGCATATAGGCCCTGAAATTTGCTTTGGAAGCGGAACTGCTAAAAATAGTAAGTTCTTTGTTTCAGCTCAAAATTTGCAGATAAGTAGCTTGACACGTTTTGGATGCAGTGTAGTGATTGGAACTTCAAAAATGTTGAGAGAACACCCTGAATTAGACACTTACTAAAAATAGTAAGTGGCGGGAATTTAATGAAATTTCAGTGGAAACCTGCTGGAAGCATACTAACATCAATGTTAATCTCAAATCTCAATTTATTCACCTCGTTTGACCTTAGGTTGACCAGAGAAATACAAACCCTAATTTCATAGACTTGGCCAAAATTTCACATTTAAACTCACAGACGAGCACACCCGAGAAAGGCAGACAGCAGAAAACGACAGAGAGAGAGAGAGAGAGAGAGAGAGAGAGAGAGACAAAACCAAAGCCAAAAGACCAGAATGGAGCAAAAATTAGGGGGTCCCCATCTTGAATGGGGTGATGTGTGAAAAGGTCACAACAATACCATTGAAATATCCCAATCAAATTTTGTATGCAAAGATTTTTCAAATTCACAACTTCATGTGCATAGGCATTTTGTCAAATAGTTGTCACTTTGCTATTCTGAACTTGTTTTCAGTTTGTTTCCAAAAGATAACAATGTTTAATGCATTTTACTCATTTCATGCAATTCTCATAAATTTTAAACATATGAAGATGGATAATGCCAATAATATTTATCAATGCAACTGTATTACTCCAAGAAAATTACATAATCTTCATCAGTCATTGTTACATTAGTAAATAACAAAAATAATATTTTGACCTAAATTTCTAGTAGCAGAAGTTATAACCCCCATGTTGTACGATAGACATCAGTCTCTTGAGCCTCTTCAATGGCCATATGGCTTGACCAAAAGAATGGTGGCGACTATGAAGTTAACTGCTCCAAGGATGGGTTTGACTATCCCAAACACATATGAATCGTTTTAGATCAGCAATGACCATTAGGAGAGTCGCAACCTTGAGAATCGCCCAACTTTGGCCTCCTTTGACCTGCCATGTGAGCTATGTGATAGCTACTTTGGGTACAACTATCTTAGAAAATATTCGGCTCCTTCAGGAAACTAATGTTAGGATTTAAGAAATACTTTTGCTTCCTTAATTTTGAATATCGCCCTCTTCCATACAAGTATTTGATAGTATAAACAATCCTTCACAAAGTCCAGGAATGGTACGATTGTATTTATCAGCTGATGTCAATATGTATTGTTTTATTTATCACTATATTTTTGCAACTCAGTATAACTCCTGAAATTTTCTTTGTAAGACTTCACAAATTTTGCTATTCCCACATGTAAAATCACTGCGAGAAATTTAAGCAATCTCTTCAACAAACTGGCTAGGGTAAAATTGTTGCACCACTGAATCCAGTTACCTGTAGGGTTTTCGTTATACGGTTTCAAACTCCAAAAATTCTTCCAAATTCCACACAATAGAAAACTATCCAAGCATCCTAAAAATGAGCTTTGAAAAGCATTTTTGTATCTATCTCCAAAAATGACTTTTAAAATTCTTGCTTTTTGATATTTTCATTAAACTTGGGAATAAAGTGACTTTCCAAGAAAGGATTGTAGAAATGTAATGTCCCTGGCAAAATCTGACTTTGTTTTCGCCTTTTCAAGCCCTGGACATTTCGTCAAACACTTGTCTTGCAAAGTCTGAACTTGCTGTTATAAATTTCTGATTGCTTTGTTTTGATGTTGCTTGATGCTAATGATGTTTCAAGAGGTTCTCCAATGATGCAAATTGACTAATAATAAAATAACAATGATATGCAATATGTTTTTGTGTTTTTTTAATACAATTAAATGACACAACTTGATGCAAATGAGCAGCTACAGCCAAGTGACATTTCGTCATACATTTGGCATGCAACCTCCAAAGAAACTTCTATTGCAAAGTAACTTCCCAGCTGATTACAATAATGTATTGCTATGATAATTATGCAACTCCTACTGTTATTAAATGGTGCATGAACTAAATGCAAGCTGATTGTGAATGATTTGCCAAGACTCTTGGCTTACAATGACATGAATGTATGCAACTGTAGTTGCTGTTATAACAGCATTATTACAATTAAATGATGCAAAAATATGAAGTAAGAAATGCATATAAAAAACCTGGGATCATATGCTGATGATGTAGTGCCTCTTCAATGAAGAAATGCCCTCCAATTGTTGCCACCCCTGTTCTTGCATGGCAACCTTTCGTATAAATAAATGCAACAGTATTGGCCTCCAAAATTATTGTAGAAATGATTGTCTTCACAAGAGAAAGTGATCCCTCCAATACCCACAAAATTTTGTCCCCTCAGTGAAGAGCAATGAATGAAAATGCAATTCCTCCCATGGCTGGTCTGCAGACTGAAACAAAATTACAGACCTCAAATAACTCACCAAACTTCTTCAAAAATGTTCTCCAATGGTTGCAATTATCTCAATGAGAAAGACTGAAGTATCTCCCTCCACTATCCAACTAGGTTGATATTTCACAACCGAAATTGGTACCTTAGAGTCTTCAAACCCTCAGGCAATGAAAGCATTCAAGCTCTCTTTCTACCACACAGGTGTGTAAGAAGTAATAAAATCCAAGTGTGTCCAAATGCTTAGCCAACAACTTCTTAAATAGATTTCTCAACAAGTCTCCAAGAAGCTTCTAGAATAGAATATTATTTTATTCTCTCAAGTGACTTTATTATTTTATTTTTAAGTCACTTAAGTCACTTTATTATTAAATTAATTAAATAATAAGTCATTCCTTTTGATATGATATTTTATTGGAATAACTTAATAAATAATTAATTTAATATACCTCCAATTCGGGGACATGACAAGAAACCTCTTAGTGGCTTGTCACAACCAGTTGATCCACATCCTTTCATGTCATTATCTTTTTGAGAAGTGTTGATGTTGTAGCTGCGGGCCTCATTCTTCCAGCGATATAATTAATAATGAAATAAATTTATATAGCCGTGGCTATTCATTTATTTGTAGCCGACTTTAATGAAGAGATGCGTCTATACAAATAATGATTTATATTTATTTTCTTATGGCCGACTTAACAAGTTCGCATGGGAGAAAGAGTCGCACCGTTTCATGAAGAGGCCGACCTCTTGTGTAGAGACGTATTGCTTGGGAGAATACATTTCATATTGTATATATCGGTGCTGCTGCTCTCTCTCTCTCATATCATTCATTCATATATTCATTTTGTTTAAGTTCGCATCAGCAAGAATTCGAGTTATATATATAGCAGATCAATCCAAGAAGAAGTTCAATATTCATTGAGCGTGGTGTCATCATTATCAATACAGATCGGCCTTGTGTTTGGCCTCCTTGTAAAGTACTTTGTTGCTATTTGATCAATATATAAGTGATTTATTGTTGTTGGGTTTTTCTCCCTCAAGAAGAAGGGTTTTCCGAGGGCATATGTTGTGTTAAATTGTTTGAAATTGTTCTATTTCTGCTTATTTAAATTCTGATCCTAAAACTAACAAGAGAATACACCCTTTCTTTTGCATAAAAAAAGCTTATTGGAAAAGTCCTTCAAGAATGAGGCAAGGGAGGTTGTAGATTGAAATATGCCCCTTAATTTTTTCCTTGAATTCTCACAACGCAACCCAGCACTACGCCAAATGTTAGCGTTAGATCCTAAAAGATATCCAACTTGAAAGTAACCTTCACCAAGAAAGTTCACCAAGATCCTGTTGAAGGCGAGGTGATAGCTTATGGTGATGGGATCGTTAGCAATAATCTGAATTTGAAATACAAAGTTGGAAATGAAATGTAGGCGGTGATCCGACCATGAGCAATCCACGCTACCATTTGTTCAGTGGGGGGAAAGATAATTACAATGAAATACAATTCATCTGCTTGGCGGGCATCCACTTGGGAGTGGGGATTCTCCACTTAAACAGTGGGTGTGAATTGAAAGTTACAAAATGTATTTTCCTCCACACTAGCGGTAAACCATCTAGGGGTTACAATGTTGCTTAAACAGAAAGTAAATGCAGAAATATGAATGACTAGAATAGTACTACTAATTCTCAGTCTTACAATGAAAAATATTTGCAAATTACAAAGATTATTCAATAGAAATCTACTTCAAAATAGCATTAGTAATTACACTATACTTCTGATCCCAATTATGAATTGAAACATCAAAGAAATAGAGCATAGAACAAAAGTATATACGTCTGATATGGAAACCTGCAAATTGAAGTTCAGACCAGCTAGCTAAGTCTTCAACAAAATGCTTCAAATGTGGGACAACCTTTCACCAATGCACATGAAACTAAAGTTGGAACACCTTCAAGGCTGGGCGACCTTAATAGAACACCAACTTGACTCCAATCACCACGAAATCTGCCCAACACACCATTGAATAACAGAAAGACAAGGGACAGCCAAGGGAATGGGGCGACCTTGTCTATAAAATCATATACTTGCCCATAAAATCTGCAAATGAACATTTAGGTATGCCATAGGCAAAGGAGACTATTGAGAAAATACCCAGAACCAAAATAAATTCACTCTAAGAGCTGTAAGTGAAAATCAACTCCATCCATTGAATAACTAGCAACTTCACAACCACCAAATTTGCCTATTTCTCCTACCCAACTTCACAAATTCCAATGAAATTGCAAACATAGCATTTTCCAAGCTAGGCAACCAAGAACTATTGAAAAAATAGATGCAAATTGCTCCCTAAAGCCCAACACGAATCCCAAGGCTGTAAGTACATGGTACAGCCTCCCAAGAGGGGCGAACTTCAATAAAAAAATCGAGACTTTGAATTAAAATCTGCAAATGCATAAGCAGGGTTGCCTCTAGCATAGGAATCAATAGAACCAATACCCATAAGCTAAATAAATTCACACCAAAAGCTGTAAATGAAAACTTGATTCAGCTTGACATAAATCAGCAAACACAAAACTGATAAAAATCACCAATTCCCTTACTTTGATGTTCAATATGCACTTCTGAATGAAGCACACTCCCAATAGACCATCTAGGGAACCATAGTTTCAGGCCTGAAAAATGGAGCAAATTTGCTAAGCTTTCCCTTAGCCGGATTCTGGATTTCAAACCAGCAGCATAACTTTACAATGTTTTCCGAAGATGAGAATGAATGAGCAAGGCCTCAATAAATAAGCTTCAAATGGCAAATGAAACACTCTGAATTCCAAGAAGTCGAATCACTTCAACTTCCAAAAGGGACGCCACTTCAACCATTCACTTTATTTTGAAATAATAAAATATTATTCATCTTCCCTTTTTGGCGTCCATTTCAAAATGCAACAATAAAGCATTTATTAAATCATTAAATGCTCAACTTGACCCCTTAATGTCCCCTCTTTAAAACAACTTGAAGTCATCAAGCCTATGCGTGGGGTACAACTTAAAATCATGAAATTGACTAAGTATAAAACTCAGTCCAAGGAGATAACCAAAACCAACGCCAATACTGAAACTGATGGATTGCCAAAAATAGCATGATGACCTGAGCTAAACTACTGATGATGCCACTACCAAAATTAGACTTACTAAAAATAGCAATGCCAAAAATAGTAAGTTCACCTCAAAACCAACAAAAAACTGAACTGAGCTGGAAGCAAGACTTACTGAAAGTGGAAACCCTAAATTTGCACATCTGAGTAGCCTACGGATTTCCGGAAATAAGCTAAATCCAAATGAAGAGCGTAGGGCTAAATTGGGGACATTACATAGATGAGAGCATTGCTCATTGCATTTAGCACAATGGACTTCCTTCCAACCTTGTTAAATCAACATATTGGTAAGATATGGTGATGACAATTGTCGAGGCACTTATTGATTATATTAGTCGTGGCTACAAAAAGGTGCACACCACCTTACTAGGAGAAATTTTCTTAGAGGCATCATAAAGAAAAATCAAGGATACATGGTCAATATTCATATACAATCCATTGAGATGGTGGGCTCCAGAAACATTGTTCAAGTAATAATATACAATGCTAAAAATTGTAGGGAAGTTGGTTCAATAGTGGAGGGTATATGGGAATTTTTTTAGACAGTGTGTTGTGCACTCACTGAACTAGATATTGCAAAATATTGGCACACAGATCAAGTGGGCCAAATAAATCTATACGGAGGCCAAGGAGATTCAAATGTTTGTGACAAATCATCATATGTCACAAGCTATCTTCAAGAGTTTCTCCAACTTGGAGTTGTTGAAGGTAATTTAAATTTTGTTTTTTAGTATATTTTTTAAATTCTGATGTGACATGCCATCTACCTTTTAATATTTTAATTTGTTTTATTTTAGTATTACATTGAAACTCACAAGGATTTACTCATCTCTAACCCTTTTGTCTTTATGAAATAAAAAAATGGGATATATCTTGGATGAAAGAACTAGACTTCCTTACAAGCAGCTTCATTTTCTTATCGAGGAATGAGGCCAAGATATAATTTGAAGAGTTAGTGGTATCAACAATTAGCCAAAAATGGTACTTTGTCTTTGTGAGTTTTAGTAGCACCATAAATTCTAGGAGTGATCTCCTTATTGGGGAGGAGTTTTTTTATTGGTGTTCTCATTGAGGAAAGAATGGTTGATGTCTTTTTACACTTTTTTCATAGTCATAGATATCAGGTTGTGGTCTAAGGTTCTCTAGCTCCTGCTATTGTTAAGATGGTATAACATTTTGTTTTGTAGTCCAGTTTGTTCATGACCATGCTGGTATTTCCTTTGTCAGATTTCACTATAACTATATCCTTATCTTGATAAACATTCTTAATGCAAAACACTCCCAAGCTCTTGCATGTCTAAGGGTGACAATACAGTCCTGCCCGACTTCTGCAATGCCATTCACTAAGAATATGATGATTTTTATAGTGCATCATTATATTTAATTTTCTGAAAATAATATTCCAAAATGACCATAGCAATTATAATGCCCCGAAACGAGCTGATTCCCTTTCAATTGGTTCAAAGCACTCTTTTTAAAACAATCTAATTATCATGACAAGGTATACAGGAAAGCATTAGTTTATGAGTAATCTACCAAACAATTTTTCTTGTTGCTTTTAGTATAAACTTTACAGACTAAAATTATGACTAAAATTAATTCCTTAATAGAAGATGTCTACTCTTTGCAAAATAGGTGGAAAAAAATAATTCTAGCAGCTCTTGTGACCCTTGTTGGGAGAGGACTTTTCATGTGGGACATCTCTATGCAATTTTTCTGGATTCAGTGTAATAATATATAATGTGTGATTTTAAAAAAGAAGTTAATTTTACTATAGGAAGGACTACTGAACCTTTTACTCACCCTTTCCTCAAACTCCTTTTATATCTGAAGGCCATAAGTTTAATGCTAGTGTTGAGGTGGATGTTTTAGTGGTAGGATTTACTGCATTAATGATGAGAATTGGAGTTATAGAGATTAAGGCAAGCTCAGTCTAAAACGGCAGCAACATGCTACCATATAGATCTGGGAATATAAAATATAATCTCTAAATAGTTTTTCAGATTTTTTCTTTTTTCTTTTTGTTATGTTAAATGCATTGAAAATATTTCCATCTAGAAACTAATTACTTTGAGATAATTCTATTCTTACCATGTAAATGAATTTGTTAAAGGAGTTATGTGATTCATTGATATTACTTTGGCATTTAGCATGGGGGAAATTGAAAAATGTCTGTTGTGATTGGAAATTGAGCGTGCAGTCATGCTTAAAATAGACATGAAGTTTAATCTTTTAATGGTCGATGGGCATATGCCCCAACAAAAAAGATTAGTATATTTGGCTTTTTAGGTGCCTTTTATTCAATTTACTTGCATCTTAATGCAATATTCATTTAATTAAGCATTTTCCTTTTTGATGATGTTTAATTAAAGATTTGCTATGCTTTTTGCAGATTTGCTATGATTATAGGCATTTTTTTACTTGATAGGTTTTCTAGCACCATACATTAGTTACTTTCAGTTTACTCTAAAGTTTTGTTGTGTATTGTAGGAACCAAAGGATGGCAGATGACCAGTCAGTTGTTGGAAGGAGGCGTATTTACTATGATAAATGTGGAAATGAGGCATTGGTTTGTAGTGACAGTGAGGAGGAGGTTGCCGAAGAGGAAGATGAGAGACATGAGTTTACTGATGGGGAAGATTTTGTTTTACGGTGAGTAGATAAGTTGTGGTCCACAGATAATATGTGGTTTTAGCTATTTTTGCTTAGAGGTATTAGCTACTAGAGTTTCATATTTGTTAGTGAGTTACAAGAAACTGTTGGACATTGAGTCAGGGGATACAATATAACAAGTGAATGTGATTGTGAATTCTGCAAAAATATTGGATTAGTGGTGATTGTGAATCTAATTTGCATGTAATTTTTCTGTTAAATATCCTATAAAAATCATGCAGAGACTGCGTTGATCTATTTCCAAGTACTTGGTTTTATGATTTGTCGAGGGAGGAATGTAAACAACAACAATTATAGCTCTATTGTTGATTTATAAACTTCCCTTTGATTCCCATTCAAGAGAATAATGCAAGGTGCATGCTTACCTTGTTGCATTCCAGTCTACTTTCAATTTCTTCTGTTTGTGATAGGCTTCTTTGACCAGTGAGTCTGCATGAACCCACACTCCATTGATAATTTTTAAAATTTATTCTTCTGTGTTTTTTATATCTTGTAGCAGGGCCATATGTAGTGATTCTGGTGAACGTATGTATTTGGTTTTGTTGTAGTTGAAGAGGTGTTTAGCCCTCTGATGTTTCAGATTGTAGAACAGTAATTTTTATCCTTCTGATGATTTTTTTAGTTGAGTATTTGCTTGAGAGACATACCAGCTTGCTACTGTTAAAAGGCTTCTTTAATGATCATGATTTTCCCTTAACTGTTCCTGTTGAGTGCTCTATTCTTAGCCTTCTTATTTTTTTATATTCTGTATAGGCTCTCTTCTCTCTTCGTATTTTTATCTGTCTTATCTGCTAGTGTTCTTCAGTCTAACTTAAAGCTTGTTTGTGCTGAAATAACTGCCTTTTAAATTTAGACATTCCAGGACTCCCCTGTTGTTCTAAAGCGTACTAGACAAAAAGGGTTAACATTTATCTTTTCAGTCAGACTTGTATATCAATTATTATGTAATATGGACAACAATGTTTATTATACTGTATATACTAAAATGATAACCACCGTACTATACTGAAGAATTTTCTCCTATATGTTTTGGAAGAATAGCTTTGATCTGTGATGGTTATTACTATGTTTCTGATAAATATTTTTAAGTTATTCCCTTGCAAACTTGGATACAATGTATGTGTTTCCAATGCCAATGGGCTAAAATGAGTGGTAAAGACGAAGTGTTGCAATTAAGATGACCTGGTTCAAATCCATCTGGGAACTCCTGGGCAAGCTCGAGGTATGAGCATATTTTAATGAAACAATCCAAAGAAAGTGAAGTGCCCGTATTCTGTGCTTAAGAAGTGAGCCCTCATTTGGTCATCACTGTCTGAGGGCCCCTTTTACTCCCATTTTCTCGTTATGAAAGGTAATCTGTTTCCATTTTGTTATGATGGCTGGTAATAATTGGTATCATCATTTGCTTTACCATTTTTTCACTGATGGGTTTTCTTTGCAGCTAGGTTCTGTCTTGACTTGAAACAGTCCCTATTGCTGATTGCTTTTACTTTGACTTAATGCAATTACTTCCAGTGCTACTCTGCATCATATAAACCAAATTAAAAAATACAGAGCAAAGAAAAAAAATTAAGTGCATCCATGAAGGAGGAACAATTTGACAGCTGTGATGATATAGTCTATGGCCCAACAAAAGAATGTAAGCAGGTTAATTCGAATGTTTGATCCATTATCGTTTAGATGAATGGCTGAATGCCTTTTGTAGAGTCATATGAGCTCTGGGGTTTGTAGTATGTCACAAAAGGAAATGTGTTGTGTAGCATGGTGAATTATTTTCTGTGGGTGGGTAGACATTCACTAAAAAATGTCATGGTTGAAGTCTGTTATTCAACTACGGGCCAAAAGTTACAATGCTTAAATCACAGGGAGTATTTCTGGTACAGATGAAATTGTACATTCATTTAAATATATTTTAGTATCTCTTGAACTAATCTTCCTTCAAAACATTGTCTAAAAAAGTCATGAGATGGATTGAAACCATTTTTATGTGTACCTCAGTAAAATATTGAAAGCAGTATAGTAAATATGTTTTGTTTGCTGGGCCATGGTCTAGTGTTAAGGCAAAATTGTGCCATGATGACCCTGGTTAAAGCTCTACTGGGCATACCCTCTGTGTTAAAGTCGCCATGATAAGACAGGGAAATATTGGACAAGGTTTGGTGCAATTCTCAGGCATATTTTGGCAGAATAAATAATGCTGAGACTGGGCTTCTTAGGCCCTAAGTTTTATGGTAAGCTCTACTATGGGGGCGATTGCTTTTATCAACTAGAGAAGTGATAAACATGTCTTATAACTATATTGGGGAATTATTGTAGTCTTATGTACTTTTGACTATTGTTCGAATGTTCTCCTACTCTATTCATTTGGTTTATTACATTTCTTTCAATCTGTGTCCTTGCAGAATGACGATACAGGAGCATGGGCAATCCCAGGCAGTATTCACTAGCCTTGGTCAGTACATTGAAGCCAAACCTTCTGAGCTTGAGGTAATAATGCACTCACATACATTATATAACATGTAAAATGTTGCTCTGGATGTTTATTTCTAGTATTTGTCGTAGGAAACAGCAACCTTTAATTTGTATTCATCCAAGGACATCATTCAAAAGTAATATGTTTTAAATATTGGAAAACTGAAAGAAAATGTATATGTATATATTAATTATTTGAAAACTTAAATAAAACATGCATGAGATACAAAATAAAGTTGAAGTGTGTAGATATGGAAGCACAAAGAGAAAACTATTCCAAACGTGAAGGAATATACAATATACGTGAAGTACAATCACATTGTTCAGATCAACAGAAGATGATAATAGTTTAGTCTCAAAATAAATGGAAATGGAATTCATCTTGTTAGGAACATTTGCAACAGACAATAGCTCCATAGTTTCAATATGGAGTGAAATAAAGAGAGCTCAAAGACAACGGTCATATAGGGTTTCCTGTGACAGGCAAGTTGGTTGGTGAAAACAGGCCGAACATCTTGTACACAACCACCAGTCATTTTTCAAATATTAAAATAATCACATTTATATTACATAAGAGCTAGTTATGGACATGAAGCATATTATGATATCACCTGCCTTATTTTATTCCTAGATGTTTAAGATAGATGTGGCAAACTATTTAATGAAGTAATCCATATGAAATATACGTCATCGAAAACATGGAAAAAAGTCATACATTCTACAGGAGTAATCTATGAAAGCACACATAATAGTGGAGAAGACCTGCTAATGTAAGTATGCCTTTGCTTGAGAGCTATTCTGATAGCTCTCATTATCATTCCATTTATACCCATGGGTTGCAAATATTCAAGATGACGTGTTCCTTGAAAAGGGTATTTCCCAGTAGTTTGAAAAAATCTCTCTTGTTTCATTTCTGGCTGATAAAACTGATGGTGTGATGGATCTTCTACAGATGAATCACATGTTTGGAAATTACTAATTACTCTTTGATGTCTTTTTGGAAGGTGTTGGAACTGTAAAAATCTGATGATTTTACATAGTGTTCACATTCATAATTTTCCAAATAAGTCCCACCACGAGCACAGGTTCTCAATTTTTGGCCTTATAGCCCAATAAAATCCATCTAAGAATGAATATTTCACATTGCAGTTCCTATCGGCATGACAATATCAGGGTCTCCCCGATCCATTTTGCGTTTTTTGCTGATAAACATCTGTGTCGCCTATCGGCAAGACGTTTTTGGTGTCTCGGTGAATGACTCAGAGATGATTAATTGGGCCCGAATGCAACTGTTGGCCGACATGTAAATGCCCGATTATAGCGGTTGGCCGGCATGGGTTTTGGAATTTCGAAGCGTTGTGTCTGTTCGGATGCAAGTGTATAAATATTCATTCTCAATTGTAAATGAGGACATGAGATCAGATTTTAGATTAGATACAGTAGGTAGATTAGGAATGGATACAGTAGAATAAAATTATCAGATCAGAGACTATGATGCATGTTTTCAAATGAAGTTATCAATGAAAATCAGTTGATGTGGCAGTTCATTTTTGGTATCAATTGTCTGTTGAATTTATTGAAAGTATTGCTAAGCTGTCTCCAAAATTGATGCTTCCTGGTTGTTTAAATTGATATAACAAGTTTATATTCAGTTTATCAGTACACATTTGCTATATCTGTGTGGTTAATTGATTGGTTCTTTCAAGAAAAGATTAAATCCTTTTGGTTGATCACAGTAATCAGGGAAATTCATTTGGATTATTAAAGAAGAGCTTAGTAGTCACAATCTTGCATGTTTATACAAACAGAACATATGCCAACAATTTGAGTTTCTGCTAGGATAAGTTGCCCACTTCTATTTCATTTGACTCCGCATACCCAATAAGGCATTGGTCTCTACAATTTCATCATTTGGATTCATTCATTTTCTTTACATCTGTTAACTGAACATATTAGGTTTTAGTTTTAGAATTCGTATACAATTTATACCAAATTTGATTTCATCTGTTCACTCCCATCTGTCATTGTGGACAAATCATTGCAAGGAAGATAATCATAAGTCAGGTCTGCCCAATTCATATAGGTACACCCGCCTAGGTTTAGTAGCACCTAAAGAGTAGAAGGTTTAATTCATTTGACCTTGTCTGTTACCCTAAAACGTACCAAGAGATTGGCAGCCTCTTGAGGTTTTTCGCCTGCATTTTTGAGAGCTAACAGGAGGAACTATTTTTTAATTTCCACAATCTTTCAAAATAGGCAAATGGTTATTGCAATCTTATTTAATGATTATTAATAATTCTGAATGATGAGTTCCGCTTTGTATAGAGATACCACCTCTTGATCCAAAAGTGGATCTAGTTTTGTTCTAGACTCCATGGCAAATTGATTGCAGCTCAAAGGACACTTGTGTTGTAGGTCCAAAATTAGGTCTTTAACTGTACCAAAATCTTATTATTATTGCATATTTAGATTCCTCTCAAAAAATATGCAATTTAAGAAAAATGACACTTTGGTTTGAGTCCATATGCAAAAGTTTTGACATCTAGAAGAAGGGATAAAACTGTCAGAAAGTGGTGGTTTTGCAAATGCACCTGCTGAAAAGAGGTGGTTTCACTTTTCAACAAGGAAACATCCCGTGAGATTCAAAATTCTTCTTTCCTTCAACTTCTAGGGACTTTTGGACTTTCATCCTAGCTGATGAGGCTACATATATCATTGTAAATTGTTGTACCCAAAATAAATTTTTGACAATTTGCTTAAATTGAGTTAAAACATATAAAATTGTTGTCAAAAGTATGTTTTAGGTCAAAAAAATATAAGGTTTTTGTGGGTTTGTGTCAAGGAAGATGCTTGCAAATTTCTGAAAATTTAAAAATTAGGGTTTGTATCCCTATTTTTAGGGAAACCCCTGAAAATAGGACCTTACCATAAATGTTTGAAAATGATTTTAATAGGATTAATTGATTTCATGATCACACTGGTCAAGTCACAATCATCAAAAAGTATGTTTTACTCTGGTGGGTCTATTTTCATTTTTCAAGAAGAAAGTTAGGAGCTCTGTAGCCATTAATGGTAGAATGGCCAGTACTAGGTACTAAAAGCTAAGCCTCAAAGGCTTCAACAAAGAATCCTTGGCGGAAATGCTGAAAAAGATGCTATGCGATGGAGGGGATTTTCAAAAGTGAAAATTGCTAAAAAATGGCTTAGTCTGGAGAATGCATGCCTTGTTACCAAGAGGAGGTTATGCAGCCAAATGACTTAGTCATTTTTCCCAACACTCGTACATGCAACATGGTGAAGGTGATTACCAAGACGCACGCATTCACATCGTCAACGACATTGCTCGAATCAGTCAAGCTACATGGCGAACGTGAGACGTGAAGAGATGATTTTTCAAAAGAATGATGAAACTACAAGGTAAAAGCGCCCCTATTGGTCAGGTGCACCCTTGGATTTAAGAGGTCAAGTATAGTAATCAAATTCATCTGAAGCAGTCATCTTCTTCGTACTCTTGTTGCCTTTCCAACGGAACATTTAGCGAGATCATCTGATTTGGTGATCATCGACAAACGTCAATGGAGTATGGAGATGCTGCAAGCGAAAAACATCCAAAATGGCAGCTTGACATGAAAAAGGCGCCCTTGCTGAAGAAAGGCGCCCTTGAATAAGATGATGAAGATGTCACTTTTTGAGAAATGTTGTCTTCGTGACATCTCTCTAGCTTCGATCCAGCTTCACAATGAACCAGCCAGCAAGCCTGCAAGACACATTAAATGACAATGGTTGGTCAACAGAGCATGCAGATTGAAGGACTAATCAATGAGCTTCAAGGTAAAAGCGCCCCTGCTAGTCAGGGGCACCCTCCTTTTTGAGACACCTGATGAAAGAATCGACAGCTGTAGTGTATAAAGCATTTGTTCAACTCCTTCTCAGCCTCTTGATCAAACCAACAGCACGTTCATCGGACCTGTCAAGCAGTTAGAGGTAGTAATCAAGCAAAAAACACCAGAGATGGAGACTGAATGAAGAACGTTGGAAAATGTGCTAAGTGTCATGAAAAAGCGCCCCTGCTGAAGAAAGGCGCCCTTGCTTCTTGAGACCTTAAACTGACTTTTAGAGGCTGAGACACCAGTCATCCTTTTCAGGACTGAGCTGGTCACCTGATGAATCATCAAGCAAGATTGTCCCACTCGTCAATCAATGGGAATATCAAATTAGAGCACAAAAGGTCTAAATGGAGAAGTTGAAGAACAAACATTGAAAATTGACTAAGGCAAGTGCAAAAGCGCCCTTGCTGAAGAAAGGCGCCCAATCTTCTGGAGCCTCAAACTCAGTTTTCCAGCTTAGCATCTCCCAGGCACATCTCTTCAGCACGGATCCAACTCAACAGTGAATCTCTTAGCAACTGCTCAGGATCAACTGATCAATCTAGAGCGAAGATTAAACAGAGGTCATTCAACATGAAAAAATGATGAAAAAGCACTCAAACTCAAAATGGACACCTAAAAAGGTCAAAGGAAAGTTTGTTGACTTCAGTTAAGATATTTTGGAGGAAAACTTGGCCAAATCATCCCACGATCAATGGAAATCAATCTTTTGAACTCCAGATCAGGCCAAATCAAGCTTAGATCATGAGTTAGGTGCCCAAACTTCAAGGATTGAGGCTTGAATCAATATAAAGCAAATCTAGGCGTCCTTCATTATTTCTTTTACAGGTTGAAGATCAAAACAACAAATAGCTCTCAAGGACGTCCTTTTAAGATCTGGCAAAGGTTTTTGATCGTTCTTCAATATTTTTTGAAGATCAGAGGCACAAGAAGATTTCTTCTTAGAGGTTGGATTCATAGATAGATTTTCTCAGAGAGATAGCTAATAACTTCCAATCCACCTCTTGTCTACTTCCTCGTTTCTTGTTTTAGGTGTTCTTGCATGACACAAAAATCAACAGACTACCACAAATCTAACGAATTGGGTATGATCAACATCATTTTCCAGTAAAACCCATCTCGTCAAATTTTCCAGAAACAACAAACTTGCTGCCCCTATTTTTGGGGGTTTTTTCCAAAAAAGTCTCAGGATAAAAAATCCGAGGAACTGGGTTTGTTCAACATTGAAGCACGAACAAAACCCATGTGCTAGATTTTTTCCGGAAAAATACTTCTTGGCAGGCGCTATTTTTAGGGGTTTTCAAAAAGTGTTAGAATAGGGTCGTGTGCACAGTCAATCTTTAAGTTTTTTAGTATGCAGTACTCTCAGGTGCAATACAAGACTAAGATGGTCTTGAACCATGATTTCCTAAAAATGACTGATACAGACTTGCATCAGGTGAACCAAGTAGTTGATCCAGAAGATTTGGAGGGCATGAATCAAATCACATTATAGAACATAGAAGAATCCGGGTTGCTTTAGGCTGCGTCCATCCCCATCACATTACAGAGTGTGGAGCTTGTAATCGCTTGCATTAAGCATTATAATCCTACGATGAGAGAAACCAGATTAGTGGATGGGAGGGTAATCTGCAGTTTGAAACCAAAGGACATTGAAAAATGTTTTTATATTCCATCATGCCCTACCAATATGGTCATATCAGTGACAAAATGCGATAGAGCATTCGAGGCAGCCAAGACTAAATGCCAAGGGATAATGGCAGAAAGATGGTTGAAAGTGAAAAAGACCAACTTACCTAAATTGGTTGGACGAGGAGAATTCAGAGACGAGTATGCAGTGTTAATCACTCTACTCAGCAGGATCACTGGACAGGAAGAGGGCAATCAGTTCCAGTCGTGGATGTACTACATCATTGCCAAGATTATCAACAAAAGAGAACACTACGACTAGGCCACCCTAATTAGTGACACACTCCACCAACAAATTACCGGGTTTCTAGAGGCTCATAGGTTCCACATGTGTTCCTATTTGGTATATTTGATTGCCTTCCAAGGCGAGTTCAGGATACTGAACAATGTAGGGACCTTAGGTGTTGTTGGCGTTTAAATTAGCACCTCTGGAGTGCTGATTGTAAACGTTTAGCTATTACAAATGTTTTGCAACACTTCTTCGTTATTTAAAGAGAAGTCCCTCTTTGCTGATGTAATGCGTAAGAGAGGGTAGAGTAGACTAAGGTTCCTATCTTTTTGTACTCAGCGGCAGGACACAAGGGTGCACAAACACAATGCACCATGGCTAAGATTTTCTCTGGTTTTTGCAGATCTTAACTACAACTAAACTAGCTTTTAATCTATCCTATCTCCTCAAGGTAAACAGAGCATGAGGGCATAGGAGTGAGAATGGATTGGTTGGATCACTTGAATCCGTCGTCTCCTTAGAATATGGCTGAGGCTCTGAACTCTCAGATATACGCTGGCATAAGGTTTTATACAAGCAAACACTCTTTACAATAAGTTGGATCTTTGACTTGCCAAGGAGGAGGAACCCCTGTTCGAGGTATAGGCTAGGATTTAGCTTACTAGAAACAACAAATTACGATGTTTTGGTTGACAAACTTGCTGAGGAGGAACCCCTGTCTGAAGTATAGGTTGAAAGTCAATCCATTAAACAACATCATACGACAACTATTAATAACAAATATCCAAGGACGAAGAACCCCTATCCGAGGAGGGAAATGAAACAACAAGCTATTTAAACCAGTGTTGATCAACTTCACATTCAAGCACTCATATCTTACCACATCATATTGATAGTTGGTGGCAAAGGTGTTCCAAGTTTTAGTTAATCTGTTTTTTTCTATGGTGCAAGGCAAGGTGGAAGTTGTGCCATTGGTTTAGGGGTGCATCCTCTCTTTGGTACGACTTGCACATATAATAATGTAATAACACAATGTAGAAGATAGATCACACATATCACAAGAGATGTTCATGGGCCAAAATGGCTTAATATCAATATATGTAGAAATAAAATAAACCCTTGAGGGAGGGTAACATCCTACAATACTCCTTATGGAGGAAGCCACTCCATGCTATGTCTCCAAGAGATCCTAAACACATATCATACCCTTAACATATCCTTACAATGATATTCACTTTCTTCATACAAACCTCCTCCTAACAATATAATGGAGGGATAAGTCGCTAAACCCATGTAGGTTTCCTAATTACTTAATACAATTCATGACTCAATATAACTAACTTAAGGGATGTTTGCTACATGTTGGCGTCTCCATCTACATAAGCATTGTAATATCATATCCTTGGGTACATAGCATGCCATCCCTCCTTGACATGTTTCATCCTTGAAACATGAGAAGAAGCCAAATAGTAAGACTGTTGCAAGTCTTTACAAATTTGATGCCATGTTCTATCATCCAACTAACTATAGTCTATGTTCCACCAAGTTTGTTGGATGGGGACAATAGGGGATGGAGGGATTTGTTTTAGAGACATTTTTTTGAGGGCATTTTAGAGAATGGTAGGGGACGACAATATAAAAATAGGGAAAATTTTAAAAATATCGGGAAATTTCAAAAATTCACATGATAACATTGATAAGGCATTCATCATATACATTATAGATTCTTAACACACAACATTAGAGTTGAGTTGAGAGTTCACATGAGAGTCAAATAAATTAACAAATGTCAAAATTTAATTGCTTTCATAATTCATTGTTAATGTATATATGATATATTAATATATTCTATAAAAATAAAAAATATAAGAAAATGCCTAAAGGCTACAAGTTTCAACTACAAAATGACAAAAGAAATAGAAGGTGTGTTGCTGAATCTAATTGGCATTTTCCAACACTACATCAAAATCAGAGTTTGACTTTGAGTTACTACCACTAGGAGGGGTTGCCTTATCTAGTGGAACCCTAACCAATCCCTTACATGCTTCATTCTCATCAATTTGGGTGGCATCTTTTTTTTTTTCTGTTGTTGTTGATCATACTAGTACCACAACAATACCGTCCACTTCCATGACATCCACATGGTGGCAACAAATTTTTTTGAGCTTTAGTTGTGTTGATGTGATTTTCGTGACCGCACCAACGCAAAATAAAGTCGCCAACGGCTACCCTATTCTCTCTTGATCAAAGTATCCAGCACGCTAAGATTGCGAGAGAGTTCGTGCGTTCAACTCCAAGGTTCTTTTAGTGCGAATAGGCTCAGTTGGCTCGATGTGATTTGCTGGTATTTCAAGGGGACTTACGGAATTGTTTGGCAGCGGAGAAAGGAATTCAAATGCTCAAAAGATTTGTCTATGAAGCGCGGGTTTCCTATTCTAACCAGAAAGTACTGAATTGAAATGGTGGTTGCAGGGTCAAGAAGATTCTAATCTACTCTAAGACGTGGGATATGGAGCTCAACTTCAGCAAACTTCAACCGGACTTCGTTTTGCCTCGCATCGGACAACTTCCACGGAGTCGGTGCAATCTTCAGGGGAGTAATCAAAGTTATTCAAATCACAGTTCAACATGAAGACACCATCACAACGACGCATGTCGACACACAAACCATAATCGAAGTTAAGTTCACAATATTCCAGTTGACCACACAAGGCAAACACACCATTAGTGAGCCCGCTAGTGGTATGGATAAGCGAAGCTTGCTTAGATCAAACACCACATTCCACAGCTAACATCTACTTGCATGAAAATGAAATTACGCTACTCTACGCTACTTGAAGTAGAAGGGATGAAGAAACCTCGCTAGCTATCCATAACAAAGACGAATTTCACCATCAATGAAAAGATCTTTTATTATGAAAGTTTTACACAACAATCTCTTGCAAAAGTTTTCAAAGGAAAACTTTCCTTCTTCTTCAACTACACTATCAATCTATACTAAGCTACTTCTAAGTTATCTCTCTACTCTATGTCTATTGTCTAACTTAGTGTCTAACTAATGAGATACAAATGAGGGGGACTCCCCCTTTTATAGTTGGCCAAGTCCAACGGACGGCTTAGATTACAATCGGCTGGATGGCCAGGATCGTGCCACCTCAGCCCTAAACAAGATTCACCCTAAAAACCGCCACCAAGAGGAGTGGGGTAATAAATGAGCCATAATGTCCATCATCCTTCTAGAAGATTCCATCTTTGAAACGCGTTCACACTGTTCTTGATCTTCTTCTTGACGTTGTTCT
The DNA here is from genome assembly GCA_007258455.2 of Sequoia sempervirens. NCBI lineage: Eukaryota > Viridiplantae > Streptophyta > Pinopsida > Cupressales > Cupressaceae > Sequoia > Sequoia sempervirens. The sequence continues at coordinate 198,349 of VDFB02263709.1, forward strand.
TCAACTTCGCTCGAGCTTCCATTCTTTTCTGCATCTTGAGTTTTAAAAACATTTCTTCTTTGTCACTAAGTCTCAACACACAACCATTTTCTTGCAACCTTTTCTTCCTTCGTGATTTATCATCTTGGACTATTTTCTTCATCACTTTAAATCATCACCGCTTGGTCTCGACGTTTCTCCTGCAAAACAAGCAAGGAGAAGAGTATTAGAACACTTCATAACATAAATTCACTTTACTTACCTGATTTTCATATCTTGACTTCCAAGGGTTCATCATCTTCACTAGCCAACTTTGCGTTCAAATTCTTCATGCCTTAGTCAAATTTCCAACCCATGTTGCATTCTGCTCGGCGTACTTCACTTTGATATTTCATCCAACTCAGGCTCGAGAAAGAAAAGCTTTCATCAGGAACTCGATCAAAATTCATCTGCCAAGGCACTTTTATGTCAACAACACATTTTATTCCATGCCTTAGAAATTTTTTAAAATTTCCCTTAAGAAATTCATTATTTGAGTGCCCATCAAAAATCTCCATCCCGAAAGCCTTTGCGAAGTGCAGGAGACACTAAAATCCATTCCTCGTTGACAATCTTCAATACCCAGAAGAAAATTTCCTCCAAAACACGATGAACTCATGGGTATACAACGAACGGGTTCATTTAATTTCCTTGAATTTTGAACCTTTGAAAAATAATTTTTAACAAATTTGTTCCATGTCTTCATCTCTGTGAGGATTTAGTTGCTCTGACTGGAAATTTTTTATCAACCTGTGCAGCTGGCATCCTTTAACCTCTTCACTGGCAATTTTGTTTGTGTCTCAAGGAAAAATTCATCATTTCACCAGACTTAGGCGTTTTTCCTCTAGAGAGGTTGAATTTTGATAACACTTAGAAAAATATTTAAAATCACTTAGCACTTCGAATTTGCCTTAGAAATTTTTTATTCACCTTCAATCACTCTGCCTGTGGTGAGGAAAATTTTATTTCAACTCACTTAGAAAATTTTCCTTTTAAATGCCTAGGGTGCATATTATATACCATGAGGGATGTATTCTTTTTAAAACCCAATGCCTAGCATATTTCCACTCAAATTTCCACCACCTTGTCTTCAATGCCTAAGCAACTTTTTACCACCTCTACATCTAGGGCACACCTCTCTTGTCATGTAGGAAATTTCAAATTTCAACGCCTAGCACACTTGTATGTCATGAAGAAAATATTTTCCCAACGCCTTGCACATTTTCATCTGCCCCTTAGGCGCGTTTCACACTTTGAATAGGATATTCTTGTTTACTTCTTTGACTTTCTCTTGTTGAAGTGAGGGCGCATTTCACATGCGTGGAAGGATGAAATTCTCCCTTAGAATATTTTTAGCAATTCCTCCCTAACTTGGGCGCATTTCATACTTGAAGGAGGATAAACTTTAAATGCCACCTTTGACTTTGTCATTACATGGCTTTCAACGCCTTTGTCTTCTTCCAATTTTGCATGGATACCTTTGTCCTTTTCCTCCTTGTCTTCATGCACACGCCTTGTCTTTTTGTTCTTTGCATGGATGCCTTTGCATGGAGATGTTTTGTCTTTATATGCCCTCATTTGGGCGCATTTTGCAATGTGTGGAAGATGAAACACTTTCAACGCCCAGCTTTGACTTCTTAGACGCCCTCTTAAGATGGGCGCATTTTGCATGATGTGAAGGATGAACCTTGTTGACCTTTTGACTTGCTTGTTAACTCCTCCTTGTTGAGCTTGGGCGCATTTTGGGCATGGTGGAGGATGAAATTCTTTGACTTCCTTGACTTCTTGTGAACTTGGGCGCATTTTGGCATGGGAGGAGGACGAAATTCTACACTTAGAATTTTTTTTAGCATTTTGCTTGCATGTGAGGGGGCGCATTTCACCCCTTGAGCAGGACGAAACTTAACACTTAGAAATTTTTTAAACTTTCTCCTTGAGGGTGGGCGCATTTTGGGCATGGTGGAGGATTAACACCTCAACACTTAGAAACTTTTTGCTTCCACCACCTTGAGGGCGCATTTGGCATGCTGAGGAGGAAGTTTTCATGCCTTAGTTTATTTTTCATCAATCTCCTGTCATGAGGGCGCATTTTGGGGTAGCTACAGGATGAAATTCAAGACTTAAACATTTTTGACTTCCAGCTGAAGATGGGCACATTTCACATGTGCTGGAGGATATCTTTCAGACTTAGCTATTTTTCCTTCCTTCTACCAGCTTCTCTATGTCCTGCTATTTATAGTAAGTCTTCTGATTTCCATACTTCTGAAGCTTGGAACGATTTGAAATTTTGAACACAGGACCTTCATGACGTACTTGATCTGTTCACATTGCTATTTCGGGTTGGCCTGCTATTTTTAGCCCATTTCTAAAGGTGGTTTGCTATTTATAGTAACTGCTCGTTTCTGATACCTTCACAACTCCGTTTGATTTGAAATTCAAATGATGCGCTCCTCACCACGTGACCTGCCTGCTGACATCGGCGCATGCTGCTGATTTGCTATTTTTAGCCCATTTTTGAAGGTGGTTTTCTATTTATAGTAACTGCTCATTTCTGATACCTTCACAACTCCGTTTGATTTGAAATTCAAATGATGCGCTCCTCACCACGTGACCTGCCTGCTGACATCGGTGCCTACAACTGATTTGCTATTTTTAGCCTGTTTCCAAAATGACTTACTATAAATAGTAAGTGCTCCGTTTGCCCTCAAATTTTACCAGCAGATAGCTTGAAGGATGCTGATCGCGGTGGTTTACACCGGTTTTCGAAAATTCTGACTTTTTACCCCTCTTTTCAGGCCCCGAAGCTGGAAACCCTAATTTGTTCTGCATGCATATCAAATGATTTCCGTTTGTTCTCGTTTCTACTGCATTGCGATCAGCTCGTGATTCTGCGGGAGGCGGCTGCCGGGATGTACCTGCTAAAAATAGTAAGTTCCTCACTGAGTGACCGTCTCTGTTTGCATGTCACATCACTGCGTAGCTCTCGAAAAACCCATAAGGAATATGCAGACATGCAAACCCTAAAAATGGCCTCGGAAGATTGAATTATGAAAGTCGTTATCTCGCTTTGCATGTTATACCGTCGGGAAGGTCTCGAAAAACCCAGAAGGAATATCCAGACATGCGTTGAAAAAATCTGCATCTAAGCCTTGAAATCTGCTCCGGAAGCTGAACTGCTAAAAATAGTAAGTTGTCTGTTTCAGCTCAAATTTTGCACGCGAGCGGCTTGACATGTTCCGGACGCAGCGTGACTGTCGAATTCTCAAAAATGCTGAAGGATTCCCTGTAATTGCACTCTTACTAAAAATAGTAAGTACTCAGAATCTGATGAAATTTCAGTGAAAACCTACTGGAAACATACTGACACCAATGTTAGCCTCAGATTTCAATTTATTCACCCCATTTGACCACAAATTGGTTGGAAAGTTCAAAACCCTAATTCTGAGACTTGGCCAAAGTTCACGTTTAAATTCAATGACGGGCATGTCCCCTAGAAAGCAGACCATGGAAAAAAGACAGAGAGAGAGAGAGAGAGAGAGAGAGAGAGAAAAACCAAAGCCAAAAGACCAGAATGGAGCAAAAATTAGGGGTCCCCATTTGCAATGGGGCGATGTGTGAAAAAGGTCACAACAAGTTGTAGAAGAAATTAATGAATTGTAATTTTTGTTGATATTGAAAATTGAAAGTTCATATGTTTCTATGAGGTGTATTGAACTCTAATTTTCATCTATACAGAAGGAAATTAGTAATATGGTCCATATATTCAATAATGTCCATGTTTTTAGAGAATATTTTTAAAAAATAATTTATTTTTTAATGTTTGATAAATTTGCCGAGTTTTTGTGGGGTGTTTAGTTTCTAAAATTTTAGAGTCAACTAAGTATTGCCAAGTTTGAGTTTTTAATCTGTGGAATAAACATCATTACAAAGTTTAGCACTTTGATTCATTTTCAATTCAATCAATCAAATTACAACCAAGTTAATTAGTTTTAATAGCAATTTTGGTAGTAGAAGCGTAGTGTCAATCATTATTAAGAATGTCTTGTGCTCAAAGCACTTATTTATAGGTCATAAGATGCCTATTTTAGATATTTAAAATAGTAATTATTCTCTAAAATTATTGTTAAAATGCAAATACTTTAAGTTGTGAAAAAGTAAGCAAGAAAGAAGCACTAAAGAAAAACTAATTCAAACAAAGTGACCTAAAAATAGGCCCTTCACCCTTTTCCCAGAAAGATGCCCTATTATAAGGATTTAAAATAATAATTCTTCGCTAAAATTATTGTTAAAATGCAAATATGTAGTGATCCTCCACTCTGCTGGTTTGATTACATTGAGTTTGAAGGTCTGATTTTTTTGTTTTGTGTTTCTTTTCTTCAAGTTTTTGAGTTTGTTGCAATGATGCCAAAATAGTGCCACAAATGCATGCATATCTATATTGTAATTTCAAGGTACTAAGCAACTGAAATTTATTTCTGATTTACATTACATTACTAGAAACCAAATGATGCTTTCAGTTCATAAGGTTTAACAGCTTAAACCGAATCTATCTAAGGTGGTGATAGTTCATATATTACATACCAAACATTTACTAGATATCACATTGCTGAATGAATAGTATTTGCTACGGTACAAACCTCCACAAATCTGAACACACTTGCTGCAAGGATAGTTTCTCCAACTCCAAACTGATTGGCAAAGACTCCTATGATCAGGGTCTAGGGCGCCCCTTTTTGGTGAGTTTGCAGCCCACTAAGAGAGACGTTTTTCAGAAGTAATGCTCAAACCCTCATGAAGGACGGCTGGCTGTAGGTGAAGAAATTCTGCCCAAAAATTACCAATCTGCATACAGCCTTTTGTGCTAGTAATATGGAGTTTGGGGCTGCTCACAAAACTCATAAATTTGACCAAAATAACCTGAAATCAGCTCCTGGTGTGTCCCAAAATGCATCCAAAACTAAACAGCAACCTTCAGGTGGTGATTCACACCCTCAAGTAGCTCAACCAAGAAGAACCAAATCCCTCCAAGCTCATACAAAGTGCAGAAATCAGGAAACCCTTGCTTCCCTCTTCCTCCAAGCCAAGCTCAAACATGCCAAGTGAAAAGAAACTATTCTCCAAAGTGGGTCGAACTTTTACTCATGAGAATATATGTTTTTTCATTGAAAACACAATTCATTAAAGTGAACACTATTCACTTTAAGTTATAACATTTTAACTTTATAAGTGAATAGTACCAAATAAAAATAAAGTGACCCCCTCATTTAAAAGACACATGGTCCCTAGGAAAAAAGGGTGAATAAAAATATAATAACATAATTTAGTCACATGTATCATGCCCAAATACCTTAATTCACCCTGCCATTGAACTTTGGGGATCAACACTGCAATTAGACGACCAAGTGACCATTTCAAGGGACCCTCTATCCAAAACCATTAGCCTACGAGGGTCCACATTTGTAAGAACTCGTCTTCTCTCGACTACGGGGACTGATTGTTTTTGTTTTGTTTTGCAATTTTGTGTTTCGAGGGTTTTATGCTTTTTGGTTTCCAACAATATATGATATTGTTTGTTTGTTTCAATAAGATGCCAAACAATAATTATCTAAGTAGCCGGTTCGCTGGGTTTTGGGCTGGGTCTTGGTCCTGGTTTGCTCCTGGTTCGGGTCCTGGTTTGGTTCGCCTGTGGGTTCGACCAGGGTCCTTCATTTTTGGGTCTGGTTCGCCCAGGCAGAACCCAAGAGAACCTAGGCAGAACCCAGACAGAACCCAGGCGAACCAAGACAGAACCTGCGTGCCTAGGCATCCAAAAAGTGTTTTTTTGAGCATTTTTTTAATGTTTTATGGAGTTTGACTTTGACCTACACCCAAGGGAACCCTAAAAGTGACCTCTAATCACTTCAAACACCTTAACTACCTCATTCTTATTCAATTGTTTTGCTCTTTTTGACAATGTCAAAAGCATGGCTGCATATAGATTAGGCGAAAGACCTTTCCTTTTAGTTTAGCAATGCATGGAAGATTCAAAAAGTATCCTTGATATTACAAAAAGATATGTGTTTATACACTTTGATTGTGCAGTCACCCTTTGGTTCTTTCAAAGAAAAATCTGCCTATGCCACTGTTACACTGCATAGGTAAACAAATTTTGTATTGTGGAGCTATATTAAGCTACCACTCTCAAAACCAATGTAACAATGATACAAAATAATGTTTGAGATTGCAAGAAGACATCAAAATGGCTAGTGTATAAACAAATTCTTATGATTTCTGAAAAATGCTGATAACTCTCCTCAGTTGGCTTCTTTTTTCAAAATCATACAAATTGAACCCTGGTATCAATAGACTCTGTATATCAAGCTACCACAATTCAAGTTTCAACGATGAATATTTATCATGCATGTTTTAAATGACATTCAATTTTATGGTGGTTTTGTTGTTTAGATGATGTATGTGATATTTTAATCCTAATTAAGGCTGCATATATATATATATATAATTTTATTTTTACATGTTTTTTGTACTAACGAACCCAAAACGAACCGAACCCACCCCCCAAAAATTTTAGCCGAACCGGCGAACCGAATCCGAACCCGAACCTGAACCGGTAACTTAGATAATTATGAATGCAAATAACATTTACCAATTACAAAGTACAATAATTCATCAATAATGAAATAATAGTCTCATATCTGATTACAATTTTCTGAAATACAATATAGACTTGGATCAGATTAATATTCTTTTGCAAAAAGAATACAAATGCACCCAGAAATCAATATCTATCATTGCAGGTCTGAAACTGTATCACAACAAATTCTGGAAGTGTAACCAGCAATCTGGAAAATGTTTCTCAGCAAACTTCATATCAGCATATTGGCAAATTCTGGAAATGATCACAGTAATAGAAACACTCTCAAAATGTCGATGAAACAACACCAACCAAGCACATCACTGTAGCGAATTATTGTAGCGTTTTTACTGTAGCGTGGGTACAGTTCACGTCACTGTAGCAGCCAACACAAAGCTTGAAATCTGATCGCTAATCACTGCCAATGATGAATTTTCGGGTCTGCACTTGATAGTCCTTCAATAATCTTCAAACTCTAGATAAAATCTTCACCTTTAAGCACAAATAGAACTTTTGGATGAAGCTCTCCCGAATGCCAAATTCAATGGATATTTCACCACCTTAAATGGCTGCAACACTGAAGAGTTTATCGTTCTCCATTGGCTTGAAAGACATAATGTGATGTCCCTGTCCCTTTTGAAGCTCTAAAAACAAATTGCAAATTAATTAATTAAATTTCCATTAAGTCTTATTTATTTATTTGCTTACATATGACTTTTGAAAAATTTAATTAATTAATGTTTAAAGACTTTATAAAAGGTTATTACAAATATTTGCTTCATTTTTATAAAGTCTTGTGATAAATAAATCGGTTATTTCAACGGAAGGTGGCAAAGCTTATAGGAGTATCGAAGCATTTCTCTGGGTAGGATGGAAAAGAATGAAAATTGGTACTGTTGTTTTGGCAATTTGAGAACGTAGCCTCTCAGGTTGTTTGTGCCATGAATGGACAGGAACCCAGGCATGGTCGTGTGAGGTGATTTGGGAACCACTGTTGTGAATTTCTGTAAATAGAGGCGAGAAAGTCAATAACTGTTGCGGCGTTTTTGGTTTCACCATGGATCAGGTATTTCCTATGATTATCTTACTATCAATGAATGAGTAATCTGGCGAGCATTCACAGACGCGATAATTTCAGAATCACAATATCAAGTTCGGGCGGCTCTTTCAGTGCCGGGACGCGTATTTGAATTTATAATTGAATATCACTTTTGGTAGCCACGAAATCCAATTCAAGGCATGGAGATGAATATTAATAGTTGCAGCAAGGTGCGCATCTGTCTTTTCTGGCGTCAGGGGAACCATATCGCGATTTTCTTCTAAGACCCGATATCGGGTATTCAGCCGGCAACAATCATAGGAGTAACAGGGGCATTCGTTCTGAGTATAGCGTCATTGGTATTGGCTCTTATTTCTGTTGCTGTAGAGTTATCCCCTGGCTACTAACTACGGGTATGTACATGGAACTTAAAATTATAGTTATCAGTGTCGGACGAAAAAATGCATATTGAGAAATTAATGTATAATGTTTCCAGTTTCAATTCTCTGCATCTGAAAATTAGTTTCTGTAATCTGTGGCGTCCTGTAGTGGGCCAGACTAGATTAAAATAAATATATCCTGTTAAATCTGGAAACGTATATCCTGTTATAACTGGAAACTGGTAATCTGTTGATGTGCTGCTCAATTCATTATGTCAAAATGTCTCCTAAGATATGAAATTACATGAATACAATCTCAACATTTGAATCTACAAGGAATTATCTGTGAATTGGACTTGACTGGTAACAAAAATAAGCTAGCACAAATTCCTTATCAGTGATCCTTAGGAAGGGAACATCACAGTGGTATCAGAGCCACAAATTCTGCCAGCCTGAGGGTTCATGAACACTAGTGACAGGGCCCGAAGATATTTCGAAAGAGAACAGAGACGGAGGCAATTTCAAGTAGCCGACCCCTATCCAGAAGAAGACACTTTTTTTGCAGTGCTTGCAGCCCGACAATTCCCTGGTGACCCACCAAAAATTGAAGCAATGGGTGATTCAGATCGAGAGGGTTCACATAACAGAGGAAACGGGAGTGGTAATGAGAGTGTTCAGAATATTCTGAACGATTTAGCCCGTGGTCAGCAACAAATGATGCAGCAGTTTATGCAGTCCCAACAACAGTTGATAGATGCTATAGGTCGGATGTCTCAGGATATGAACACATTGAGAGTGGGTCAGAATACAAGGGATGGCAGCAATGTTGGAAACCATGAACCTAGGGGAGCTAATTCAGGAGGATCGAGTAGGCCCTTTCAGCCCACATTTATCCCTAGGAATGAGGAGGAAGAGGTACAACCGGAAGTGGAGCAGCCTTTGGTTAATGAGGTGACAGTAGTTTACGATGAATATCACACTCTTCCGCATGCTATCAGACAGGAGATTACATTGAATCAATAGCTGAATCAACGTAGGGATAGAAGGAGAACGCAACAGGAATACAGACCTCAAGGACCCCATAGGGATTACCAGCATGCTTTAGGTAAACTTACGTTGCCTAATTTTGATGGAAGCGGTAAAACTACAGCCCGTTCTTGGATCCACAAGTTGGACACTTTCTTGAATTTAAAACCAATGCGGGAACCAGAAGCAATTAAATTTGCAACATTACATTTGGAAGGAGCAGCATATGACTGGTGGCATCAAGGATTGGTGACGCAGAATCATGCTTTAATCCAATCGTACGAGGAGTTTAGCAGCAAATTAATTGCTCGATTTGACAGGAAAGATGAAGAGGCATATTTCAGGGAGTTGACTTTGATCAAACAGCGTGGTGATGTTGATAGCTACGTCAATGAGTTTCAGCAGGTGGCAGTTATGGTTCCAGATATATCAGAAAGACGGGTGGTAGTATTATTTACAGAGGGACTACAATACAGTTTGAGAGGGTTGGTGAAGGCTTTCAAGCCAAGGACCTTGCAGGATGTTATTCAGATGGCTTTGGATCTTGAGACTTCTCATTCCAGTTCACAACCGTCGAAAAAAACTTACAAAAATAACAAGCCATTCACTAAAACTTTCAATCAGCCCAAGCCAAATCCTCCTAAGCTTGATTTTGAAAGTAGAAAACAGCTATGCTTCACTTGCAAGGAGCCATGGGACCGTAATCACCGATGCCTAGGAAAAGGCAAGGTACATTATATAGAAGTCACTTCTGATGTGGAAACAATTGATGATAGTTCGGAAAGTGAACACGAGCAGCAGGAAGAACATTACAATTCTCAGGAAGTGGAGACTCAAGGTGGTTTTGCTACTTTATCTGGCGTGCCTAAGTATCATCCATTCCGAGTTAGAGGAGTTATTAATGGACAGCGGGTAACTTGCCTGATTGACAGTGGAGCTACACATAATTTTATTGATGAGGGATATGTGGCCAAAAGGAGATTACAGGTGGAGGACTTTGCTGGGTTCAACGTCACAGTAGCAGATGGCTTTAAGATGAATTGCACTACCAAGGTCCCACAATTGAGCATTCAAATAGGAGATTATACGGTCACAGACGATTTTTATGTAGTCGGAATTGGAGATATTGATATAGTATTGGGAGTCCAATGGCTAAGCTCTCTAGGTCGATACAGTCAGGATTTTCAGAAGATGGAGTTAGAGTTCACAGCAGGAGGCAAGAATGTGGTGTTGAGAGCATTATCGGATGGAGCTCCTAAGATAGTTTCAGCCAAGCGTATGGAAGCTTTATTCAGACATGGTGAGGTTGCATGGGCAGCCCAATGCTTTATATCTTCTAACTCTGCCACCGGGAAAGATAGAGTTTATCCAGTAGATGTGCAGACCGTTTTAGACAAGCATAGTTTGGTGTTTGGAGATCTCCCTCCTGGTAGACCACCGGATCGTGGTTTCGAGCATGTGATAGAGTTGGAAGAGGGTGCCAAACCTGTGATTACCACGCCATATCGACACCCAAAGCGCTTCAAAGATGAAATTGAGAAAACGATCAAAGAGTTGCTTGATATGGGGCACATCAGGCCTAGCTCCAGCCCATTCGCTTCATCAGTGGTGCTCGTGAAGAAAAAGGATGGCACAATGCGTATGTGCATTGATTATCGTGCGCTGAACAAAAAAACAATTAAGAATAGATATCCCATACCAAGAATTGATGAGTTGTTGGATGAACTACATGGAGCAGTCTATTTTTCTAAGATTGATCTGCGTTCGGGATACCACCAGATTCGGGTCCGTGATGAGGATGTTCATAAGACTGCATTCAGATGCCATTATGGCCACTATGAATTCTTGGTAATGCCTTTCGGTCTGACAAATGCTCCTGCAACTTTCCAGTCTTGTATGAATCATGTTTTCAGGAAACAGTTGCGGAAATCAGTATTGGTTTTTTTTGATGATATTTTAATTTACAGCAAAACTTGGGAGGAGCACCTTCAACATTTAGATGAGATCTTAGGTATTATGGAGGCCCAATCATTGTTTGCAAAGGCATCTAAATGTGAATTTGGAATGACAGAAATATTATATTTGGGGCATGTCATTGGCGCTAGTGGTGTGAAGGTTCATCAGGAGAAGATACAGGCAATTTTGGATTGGCCACCCCCGAAGAATATATCCGATCTGCATGGTTTCCTTGGTCTATGCAGTTATTACAGGAGGTTTGTTAAGGATTTTTCTCAGTTAGCTGCATCTCTTACAGACCTCACAAAGAAGGGGGCTTTCAAATGGTCAGACAAGGCACAGGTTACATTTGATCAGCTTAAGCAGGTGATGAGCTCTTGTCCGGTTTTGGCTCTACCGGATTTCTCTCAACCGTTTGTATTGGAGTGCGATGCTTCAGGACAGGGAATTGGTGCGGCACTCATGCAAAACAGGCATCCTATAGCATTTGAGAGTCGGAAGTTGAGAGATGTGGAGCGGCTTTATTCTACTTATGACAAGGAAATGCTCGCTATTATGCACGCATTGACAAAGTTCAGACAATATCTCGTTGGCGGGAAATTCGTGGTTAAAACAGACCACAATAGTTTGAAGTATTTCCTTGAACAAAAAGATTTGAATGAACGTCAGCAGAAGTGGGTAAGCAAAATTCAAGCTTACGATTTTGATATTGAATATGTTAAAGGCAAAAAGAATGTGGTAGCTGATGCTTTATCTAGGAAACCAGCTCTCTGCTCCTTGTCAGAGATTTCAGCTGATTGGAAATCTCAATTGTTGGTTGAATATTCCAAGAACACCCTTGCGTGTGATATCATGGATGGGAATATGCAGGACGACAAATATCAGGTGATTGATGATTTGATTTTCTACAAGAACAGGATATTCTTGGTGCCAGGATCTAAAATGAAGAGTAAAATCTTGCAGGCTATACATGATACTCCTTTGGCAGGACATCCGGGATTCTTCAAAACATATAGACAGGTTCGAGAAAGATTCTCGTGGAAGGGCCTCAAAAGTGATGTTTTGCAGTATGTTCGGGAGTGTTTGACTTGTCAGCAAAACAAGTCTGAGCAGACTTTACCAGCAGGATTATTGCAGCCTTTACCCGTTCCTGATCAGAAATGGGAAAGTATATCCATGGATTTTATTACAGGGCTGCCACGAGTTCAAAATAAAGATTGCGTCTATGTTGTTGTTGACAGATTAACGAAATATGCACATTTCTTTGCTATTTCCACTGAGTTTAAGGCACCGCAGGTAGCAGAATTATTTTTCAAAGAGATATTCCGTTTACATGGACTTCCAAGGAATATTGTGAGTGATCGGGACAGCAGGTTTCTCAGCATCTTTTGGCAGGAACTATTCAGGCTGGCAGGAACTGAGCTATCCCCTAGTACAAGCTATCACCCTCAATCCGATGGGCAGACTGAGATTGTCAACAAATTGATTGAAGGATATTTGCGCAATTATGTGTCAGGCCAACAAAAGGCATGGTTTCGATGGTTACACTTGGGTGAACATTGTTACAACACAACATACCATATGTCAATAGGTATGTCTCCTTTCAGAGCTCTATATGGATATGATGCTATGTCTTTCATAGATCTAGCATTTGATGATAGTAGAGTACCCAAGGCAAAGGAATGGCTGCAGGATAGCCAAGACATTCTCAGGGCACTCAAGGAAAATCTACTTCGGGCTCAGAATCAGCAAAAGCTTTACGCTGACAGGCACAGGATTGAGAGGGTGTTTGAAGTTGGGGATATGGTATTCTTGCGACTTCAGCCATACAGGCAATCAACATTGAAACGGAGTGGTGCAGAAAAGCTCAAACCTCGATTTTATGGACCATACCAGATTAAAAGAAGGGTAGGTGAAGTCGCATATGAATTGGAGCTGCCTGCAGGAAGCAAAATCCACAATGTATTTCATGTCTCATGCCTTAAAAAGGTTGTTGGTTAGCATACTACCCCATCTCTTGAGCTTCCTCCACTGGACGAGGAAGGAAAGTTGATTTTAGTGCCGGAATCTATTCTAGATGTGCACGAACGGAAGTTGCGGAGTAGATCAATCAAAGAATACTTAATTAGATGGAAGGATCTTCCTATTGAGGACGCCACGTGGGAAGGCGAGCGAATATTGCAACATCCAGGTCTACAATTGCTTGAGGACAAGCAATGCCGAGCAGGGGGGACTGTGATGTCCCCGTCCCTTTTGAAGCTCTAAAAACAAATTGCAAATTAATTAATTAAATTTCCATTAAGTCTTATTTATTTATTTGCTTACATATGACTTTTGGAAAATTTAATTAATTAATGTTTAAAGACTTTATAAAAGGTTATTACAAATATTTGCTTCATTTTTATAAAGTCTTGTGATAAATAAATCGGTTATTTCAACGGAAGGTGGCGAAGCTTATAGGAGTATCGAAGCATTTCTCTGGGTAGGATGGAAAAGAATGAAAATTGGTACTGTTGTTTTGGCAATTTGAGAACGTAGCCTCTCAGGTTGTTTGTGCCATGAATGGACGGGAACCTAGGCATGGTCGTGTGAGGTGATTTGGGAACCACTGTTGTGAATTTCTGTAAATAGAGGCGAGAAAGTCAATAATTGTTGCGGCGTTTTTTTGTTTCACCATGGATCAGGTATTTCCTATGATTATCTTGCTATCAATGAATGAGTAATCTGGCGAGCATTCACAGACGCAATAATTTCAGAATCACGATATCAAGTTCGGGCGGCTCTTTCAGTGCCGGGACGCGTATTTGAATTTATAATTGAATATCACTTCTGGTAGTCACGAAATCCAATTCAAGGCATGGAGATGAATATTAATAGTTGCAGCAAGGTGCGCATCTGTCTTTTCTGGCGTCAGGGGAACCATATCGCGATTTTCTTCTAAGACCCGATATCGGGTATTCAGCCGGCAACAATCATAGGCGTAACAGGGGCATTCGTTCTGAGTATAGCGTCATTGGTATTGGCTCTTATTTCTGTTGCTGTCGAGTTATCCCCTGGCTACTAACTACGGGTATGTACATGGAACTTAAAATTACAGTTATCAGTGTTGGACGAAAAAATGCATATTGAGAAATTAATGTATAATGTTTCCAGTTTCAATTCTCTGCATCTGAAAATTAGTTTCTGTAATCTGTGGCGTCCTGTAGTGGGCCAGACTAGATTAAAATAAATATATCCTGTTAAATCTGGAAACGTATATCCTGTTATAACTGGAAATTGGTAATCTGTTGATGTGCTGCTCAATTCATTATGTCAAAATGTCTCCTAAGATATGAAATTACATGAATACAATCTCAACATTTGAATCTACAAGGAATTATCTGTGAATTGGACTTGACTGGTAACAAAAATAAGCTAGCACAAATTCCTTATCAGTGATCCTTAGGAAGGGAACATCACACATAAACCCTTGGCTTCTTCTTCACAGACACAATTCATGAAATCAAAATGCTCAAGAATGAAATTGATTTCTTCCTGGCTCCATTTATATATCCCCAAAGAGGGTCGACCCATCAAAAAGCACATTAAATGTATTTTAAAAGAGTGTTATAAGTTTGCATTTAATATTTAATAATTTCACCTTGGTCTAAGCACCTCATTTAATCAAAATATGGTCCCCTTTTTAATGATGAACTTGACCCTCAATTATAAAGTTAAATTATAACTTTATAATATTTCCTTTTAATGTTTAAGTATTATTTGAGCCATTAAACATTAATATCTCCTTCAATATTTAATATTTCATCAAACTGTCTGAACTGGGGGTCAACACTGTAAATCCCAATACGACCAAGTGCCTTACTAAAAATAGTAAGGGTCCCTCCCAACCAATCTCAAATCCTAACCAACTGTGGATTAGTTCTTTCCCTCTTGGCATCTGTCAAATCCTAACCTTATACAATTTCCAGGAATTGGTAGAATAGAAGATTGTGTAAGTCACTTTGGCATTTTTCATCATTTCTTTGTGCCATAGTAAGCAGGTAGAAATATGTTCCGATCTTGGTGCATCACCATCCCTTTAATTTTCTGTATTCTCTTTCTCTTTCCTCCTATAAGATGATAGAATAGGACTAGCTTAGGGTAGTTGAGTGTTGAGCTGGATCAATAGTTCATCTAGATTAGAGAGGAAGCAGGCCTTCTTTGGATGTCTGATCTTGACGAAATGGATCCTATGCCTTGAGATCAGTTCCATGTTTCCCTGGGATTGCTGAACAATAGGCTTAGCAAGGGCGCAATTCCAAGTGACAACAGGTCTTCAATTAACTCTTTTATTTTGGAGAAGGGGACATGGCAAGAACTCAACATCGGCAAAAAATATGATCAAACTCAAAATCTTCCATGCGTAAAGTTGACAAATGACCCGTAGCTGCTATGAAATCCTTCAATTTAACCTTAAAAAATTAAAACCCTAGGAGCACCACACATCTTGACAGATGCTTTGCTATTATTTAATGATCTCACATCATATAACCTTCCAATTTCTTGTCTAGGTGCCTATTCATGGGCTCATTTATTGGTTTGGGCACTCTAGGTGTGTGATTTCATGTTCTTAGCTGATCAACATGTTGAATGGGGAAGATTTTGCATGAGTTGCTGATGAACATGATTCTGGGGTATGATTTAATTGTTGATGGCTGCTTCTTGACTTCCTATTGTGTAATTCTCTTGCCTATGCCATCTTTACTCCTGCTATTTGCATGATTTACACTGTTATGCCCTCTGAA
Source organism: Sequoia sempervirens (assembly GCA_007258455.2). Taxonomy (NCBI): domain Eukaryota; kingdom Viridiplantae; phylum Streptophyta; class Pinopsida; order Cupressales; family Cupressaceae; genus Sequoia; species Sequoia sempervirens. Next base: position 214,183 of record VDFB02263709.1, read on the forward strand.
ATTATGATGTTGCATGATTTATGACCTTGTGCCACAAATGAATCTTTGTTGCCTGATAACTTTAAAACTCTATTTTTAATGTGTTGATAATTTTAAAACTTAATCACATGATTATGAGTTGTTTTCTGCAGCCCAGGTCTTTGATTTTGTGACCTTATCATGCTTGCTAGTATTCTGGTCTGAGTTGTTTTCTTTTATTGATGTTAAAATGGTTGGTTTGTGCACATTCCTTCAGCCTGCCAGTCTTTTTTCTGTGGTCACATGATTTATTGCTTGTTGGCACCATGAAATACCTAGTTGATCAGATATGATCTGTTTGACGTCATTTGGAAGCCTGTTGCATGATTCATCATGTGTTTGCTGTGGTATAACATCTGGTCATGCAATTTCCATGTATTTGCCGCTGTGGAACATGTTGATTGTGCAACTCAAATATATTTGCTACTTTGAAGGATGCAAACAATATTTCTAAAGCAAGTCGACCTTCAAATGGCTTCATCATAATCTAAAATGGCTGCAGTACTCCATTATTATCTGCTTATGCATACCTTATTACTTCAGGGACTTTCGCTTTCATATCGAAATTACCTTCACTATCACTTATTTCTGCACATGGCATGATGTTAATGAACAAGCTGATCCTGAAGACAAACATCCTTCCCTAAAGACTGGATATGTAACATAGGAGAGTTGGGACTACACATGACATCTAAAGCCCTCTTACTGAAACATGACAAATGGCATGGTGGAACATTGGGCAAAAGAAGTGAAAAAAAAACTAAAAGTTTGCAGGGTTGTAACTGTATATAGCAATGACATGATTTCTGGCAATTAAAAAAGCTCTTATTATTCATGATAGGTGCAATAAGTATGACTTTTGAAGTAGTTGCTACAAAATTTTGGTTCTTAAGGAATCTGTTTCCTACAATTTCACTGTTTTATAATGTCATGTCAATTGTTTATTGTTAGTTTTGTTCTTTGCTTCTTTTGACGGGGTGTAAGTCAAAGTTGGAACGATCTTATATAGGCAAGATACATATTTCTTATGGAGCAAGACAAGAAGAAACAAGTGAAGAACCTTGAAACTGCTGCAGCAACTACAGAAAATATAGCTTCTAGTGATGATATATTTCTTGGAAAGGATCTAGATGCTGCATTGGATTCCTTTGACAACTTGTTTTGCAGACGTTGTTTGGTAGGTATCGTCCTTTAGTATCTGATTCAAATTATATTATATTTTATTGATATGTGTAATTCCAGGAATTTTTACCAGAAAGTTCTCTCTCTCTCTCTCTCTCTGTGTCTATGTCTCTGTCTTATTTTAAAAGTGTGCTTAACAAGTTCCTGCACACAGGTTTTCGATTGTCGATTACATGGTTGTTCTCAGGGTCTCATTTTACCTGTAAGATGGCTTCTTGCATTCTTTTAATAGTTCATTCTGTTGATATATCTGGATTTGCTTAATACATCAATGAATATTTGGAGCAGAGTGAAAAACAATCACCATGGAGCAACCCTGAAGAAGACAACAAAACACCATGTGGGAACCACTGTTATTTACTGGTATTTTACTTTCTATTCATCAGAACCTATATGCTGCATACTCTTGGGCACTTACTAGAATTACCAGCAGATTAAATTATTCTCCCAGCAAAATTTTCTAGTCAGGCATATACCGTTATTAGTCTGAATTAAGTTTAGAGATATCCAATGTTTTGGGATTTCGTTTTGCTGATAAAATTTTCCTATTTGCTAATTCAATATCCAATGCTTGTTAGCTTTTCAGTTTTGATGATGTAGGAACCAGCCTTTTTCTTTTTCCGTTTGGAGTTTTATGCCTCCTTGCTGAGGAGATATGCTCTTTGTTCAGGCACTGAAAGCTACAGAAAACATCAATGTTGCAGATTCTTCTACTCCTGATGTTTGTGAGATGACGCCTCTTCATCGAACTACCAAAGATATCTTCATGGAATGTTGTCCAAAGGAAGCTTCAGGTGCAAATAATAGTTGCACCGATGTTAAAAGGCCAACAACTGTCATGACTGAAGGTGCTTGTTCTGGTGAAGAAGTTACAGCTGAGAGCAATCAAGGAGACTCTAATGCTGGAAAGGAAGCTTCCACTTTTGAACATGCAGAGTTTTCTAGGAGAGGTAAAAGACGAATAAAACATGGAGGTATTTCAAGGAAAGATTGTAAGAGAACTGCTAAAGAAGTATTAGTTTCCATGAGGAAAAGACAAAAAACAATTGCAGTTTCTGATATGGATACTATTGTCAGTGGAAGTACCCCACCTTCTGATGTTAATTTCAGCTCAAACACAAGGTGTTCTGATGGCAGTAAATCCAAAATCTCTCAAAAGAAACTTTTCAGGACTATTTCAGTCACAAAACGATCCAGAAAACAAGATTTAAGCAATATAGATGATGGTCATGCACAAGATATAAAGGAGGAAGATGAAGAAGGGGATGAAACAAGATCTGTAAATGACATGCAACTTATTTCAGTAGAGAAACATGGAAAACGGGGTATTTACATTAAGGATGCAAAGGTAGAAATAAGCGCTGATAAGCATGGGGATAATGGGTGGAGTGCCTTAGAGAAGGGGTTATATTGTAAAGGCATTGAGATCTTTGGAAAGAATAGGTTAGCATTTTTTTGGTTTCTTTTTTATTTCATTATTAGTAGTTTTCATAACTTGTTTTTCCTTCTGTAATCTACTTTTTAACTGAATGAAAACTGTAAAGAAGTGATATTATGGAAAAGGGTGTTAAGACGTTTTTGGAAGGATAGATATGTATGGTTTATTTTTGTTTCTGAATGTATATATTCCAGATTGAATTATTCTTACAGACCATATCAATAAATACTAATGAAATTAATGTGTCTACAGTTGTTCAGTTAACATTTTTAATTTATATGTATAAAGATTTAAATTTCTGTTTTGTTAAAGTACAATTTCTGCAGTATTCTTTAGCCTGATTCATAAGAATCTTTATGTTTTTGGTTAAGAATTTGTTTACTGTTGAGCAGACCCAGAAAAAGATTATCAAATGCAAAATTACTGTCACAAAACCATGGAAAACTCTAAAATTTTCCTAGAATAATTCCAAACTTGATTTAATGGAAATAAAACAGCAAACATAGAATTGGAAAAAAAGAGAAAGAATAGAATTTGGTGATGTTTGTGAGCAATTTTGAGCAAGAGTGACAATTTGAAGAAGTGCTCATTGCTGAATTCTGTTGGAGCTACAATTAGGGACAAGGAAGATGTGCATACACGGCCTACAAAATGAAAAGGAAAGGTCAATTAAGGTCCATTATGCATCGTCCCAGCCATTACTAGGTAGCATTTCTGCATTTGGGACCAATCCATGCACTTATCTGTGCTTAGACTATGTGGTCACATACTATCGTTTTCAGGATTTGAACATGTTCCTGCCCACTAAACTCAAGACCATCACTATGAGGCCTAGTATGGGGTGCTCAAGCAGGCTGTAATGATTTCCCAAGACATAGTAGCTGGTGAAGGTGTGTTTATTAGTGCTTACAAGGGGGCACCAACATGAAGACATATGAAAAACACTATTCTACAAGAGGATGATCTTATAGCCTAATAGATGCGAGAGGTAAAGGTAGGAGTGGAGTCTACCAATGGATAGGGGAAACTGTCTAAGTTCAGTGGAGATGGAAATTAGGAGTCCACAAAAGATCATAAAAGATGTGAAACTGTTTGGTCAACAAATAGTCACACATAAAATGCATCTGCTGAGATCATTCCTTGCAACGCTCTTGAGAAATTGCTATGGAGTGGTATATAGAACCAGTGGGGCCATTTTAAAACATGGCAAGAAAAGAAAAATATTTTGAAATTAAATTGAAGCTGCTATATCAAGATATTAAAAGTGTGTTTGGTATTTGGAGTAGCCCATAATTCTAGAAGTGGAGACTAAACATGGTTTGCATTTTTGTATGACATCAATTGATGTAAGATATGCATAAAAACCTGGCTAAATTGCATGCAAAAAATGCAATAAAGTTTTGACGTATAGTTATAGATAGATAGCAATGTCAAATAGCTATCTTGCTGCACAAGCATTAGTTATATCCTCTATGTGAGTCAGAACAAAAGAATTGTTAAATCAGGGGTATTGTCGAAAACATAGTTCTAGCATGATCACATGGAAAAAAAGCTAAATAAAGATGACATCAGGGTCAGACCTGATGGATAATTGTAGGAAAATGGATTATGATGTAAGCAAAGAATCCTAGCCATAGTTAAAAATAGGCAGGAGATAGTTGTGCATGATTTGATTGATTTGTATACCAAGTTTATGGGTTAATGATGATTACACCAAAGGTTGGAGGGTAGAATTCTTGCAAAAGTAAAAGGATTAAAGGTAAAGGATACATTGATGGAAAAATATTCAAAGTAAAACTTACATAGAGGACAGAGATGAAGGACAAGATCAAGGAATTGAAGAGAAATTAAGTTACCGAATTAGCATGAAACCTTGACGACTCCAAGTACAAAACATTCCAAAATTAGAATCAGAACCAATTCATTTGTAGATTCAGACAAGACATGAAATTTTAAAGTTAGAATCATTTGGAATTGAATCCGGGTATACCTGGATGATTCCAAAGTTATTTTGAGGCATTTCAAAACTAGACTCAAAACCAATTCATTTGTAGATTCAGACAAGACATGAAATTTTAAAGTCAGAATCATTTGGAATTGAATTTGGGTATACCTGGATGATTCCAAAGCTATTCTGAGGCATTTCAAAACACTTTGCAACCATTGGAATTCAAACTCATGACCTCTCGAGATGCCCCACATTATTACCATTGTTATACTTGCTTGAGAAAGAAACCATAGATTCCGCTGAGCCACACTTCTGAAGTTGCAAAAAAGCTTGTTGTGGCATAGGAATGTTAAGGGAAAATGTGAAATATCCCTGTACAATTTTTTCCAATTTTTTCACAACAGTTTCACCCGTTAATGTTAGATAAACAAGATAATCTAGTTGAAAGTAACCCTTCACTTTCTGATCACCCAGTTCCTAGTGAGGGAAAGGTGAGAGCATATGGTGGAAAGGGGATCGTTAGATGAAACTGAACTGAAAGAGCAAGTACTGAAATCAACCCTTCACTTTCTGATCACCCAAATCCCAGTGTAGGCAAGGTGAGAGCATATGGGGGAAAGGGGATCGTTAGCTGAAGAAACTAAAATGAGAAAGTCGGCTTAGCCGATCAGCATGATATACAATGCAACTCGACCACTTATTCAGCGGGAGTGTAATACAAAGTACTGAATGTAAAGTGTCTGGGCTGTTAGAATATATTATATTCTCTATTGTATTAATGGTCAATTTTATTTTATTTTGTTTAGCTTGTTTAGCTATTACTGTTTCTACAGTAACTATAAGTAGGTAGATATATTTAATATCTACAGTTATATGTAAGCTCTTTATATTGTAACTTTTTTATGTTAATAGAAGAGACTTTTTACCATTTACATGGTATCAGAGCGCGTTAGGGTTTCTGGGCATTTTTTAGAAAGTTTGTAATTCGTGAAAAATTCATGTGACTTCTGAGAATTTTGTGGGTCCTCAAAATCGGATTTTTATCTGATTTTTTGTAAAAATCATGTGTTCTAGGGCGCGATTTTCTGTTTGGCCGTGATTCAAACCCTTCTTCTGTCGTGTTTTTTGTCTTCTCCTGAGAGCAGATCATTTGTGGGCATTTTTTACTGGGTGCGATTTTCAGCTTCTGTAAAATGCGTTTTTGAGTGCCTCTGGTCGCGTTTTCCTTAAGGACGTGATTTCCTTCTACAGGCATCGACATCTGAAGCCGTTTTGTTTTCTAAGAATCACGTTTTCCTTCAAGGCACAATTTTTACAGTCTTCAAGTCGTGTTTTTTTACTGCGTTTTCATTTTTTGTCTGGCATGCGCGCCTTAGCTTCTGAAACGTGATTTTTCTAAGCTTAGAAGCTGCGTTTTTTAGTTTGCATTTTCGGCCTCCATGTTAGACGCATTTCTCAGAATTTTCGTGCAAGATTTGGACGCATTTTTGTCTTCATTCGGGTTGTATTCTCTGCCCTAGCTCAGACGCTTTACTATCTCTTCTTTGCCACGATTTTCTAAGTCTTTGAAATGTGTTTTCTGCAAATTTCTGCCCATTAAAGGTCGCCCAGGGTTTCTGCCAGCTCGACTAGGGTTTTGACCCTTAGTTTTAAGTCAAAAAATTATTTTAATTGCAGATTCCTTCTGGGTTTTCCGAGATCTCAACTAGGTTGTTCATTTTTTCTGGGTACCTCGTTTTCTGTGCCTCAAAATTTGTGCCATCAAAATTTTCTGGGTATTCTTCAATCCTTCTGGGTTTTTATTTATCTTTTCTGGGTTTTCGGTAAAACCTCAAAATCCGTCCTAGGGTTTCTGTATTTCTGTTTTCTGTGCATCATTTTGTCATCACCAGTTTGACCGCAAGGTACGTGATGGCATCTCTGACGAATATAGTGCTCAAAAGCAGCCAGAAGTTCAATGGGAAGAATTACAACACCTGGAAGCAGCGCATGTTGACGATCTTTGAATATCGTTGTCTCGATCAGGTCGTCTTGGGGAACTCAACTCGTCCCGCTGTAACCGAAAAGGATCAAGACAAATGGGATGAACGCAACCGAGATGAAGTCATGCTCATCAAACTCTCCGTCACAGATGAGCAACTACCTCAGGTACCGTCTGGCAAAACTACTACTGAAATCTGGGATCATTTGAAGGCCCTTCATGAAACCTTCGACAAGAGCAAAGCGTTCTTTCTCAAGAACATCCTTTTTTCAATCATGATGGGTGAGAAAACGTCCTTACAAGAACATCTGACGAAGATTAAGGACATTCGTGATCTGTTGGAGCGATTGGTCAAAAAATGGAGGAAGAAGATATGGTCATCATTACTTTGAAAAGTTTTCCAAAGTCTTACGAGCATTTCATTGAGACGCTCAATATTACTTCAACAAATGTTGACTTGAAGTTTCTAGACCTGTGTAACAAGCTTCTACAATAGGATCGTTGGAGATAGCAGTTTGGAAGTAGTACCAGTTCGTCCTCTACAGAACAAGTGTTCTTTGCCAAATCTTCTGCTAAGAACAAAGGGAAGGCTCAATCTTCTCAGCCGAAAGGCTCTGGTTCTTCTCAGGACAGCAAGAAGAAAAAGAACGTTCAATGCAATTATTGCCATAAATATGGTCACATCAAGGCTGATTGTCGTGTTCGTTTGGCTTCTGAACAAAAGAAGCAGGGAGGGTTTCAACAAAAAGCACATGTCGCCGAGCACACTGAGCAGAAAGTCTGCATTCTATGCGTTTATGGCCAAGAGAACTGCAGATCCGGTACATTCTTTTGCTTGGTATATCAATTCAGGGGCTTCACGGCATTTTACTCATCGTCGGGATTGGTTCACAAAGTTCGAACGCTTCTTTGATTCTGTCATTTTTGGAGGAGGCGAAGAGTACACAGTTGTTGGTAAGGGCACTGCCAGATTCACTCAGGAGGAAAAAATTTACTCTTTCTTGATGTTTACTATGTTCCTGGCATGGAACATAATCTCCTCTCCGTCAGTCAAATCATGCGACATTCTCCCCAGTTAGATGTTTTTCAGTTCGTCCACCTGCAACATCATTGATTGGGAGACTTGTACTACAATCGCTATGGGACTTGAGGATCATGGTCTGTATAGACTTGCTGATTTTGGTGATTCTCAGGAACACGCTCTAGCAGCTAGGAGCACTTCCATCAGCAAACTTTGGCACCAGCGTTATGGGCACTTGAATGTGCACTACCTCTCTCAACTGTCTCGGGAGGGTTTGGTTGTTGGTCTACTTGAGGTCGAAACTCAAAATCATGGAGTTTGTGGAGCCTGTCAAGCTGGCAAGCAGCATCGGACACTGTTCTCGGATGGTGATTCTTGGTGAGCCTCCAAGGTACTTCAATTGGTTCATGCTGATGTATGTGGGCCAATGAATACTCCTTCTGTTACTGGGTCCAGGTATTTTTTATTGTTTGTTGATGATTTCAGTTAGAAAATGTGGGTGTATTTTTTGAAACATAAATCAGCTGTGTTCAGCACATTTCAGCAGTTTAAAGCCTTAGTTGAGAAAGAATCAGGTTCTCAGATTGTTACTCTAAGGTCAGATAATGGGGGGGAGTTTTGTTCAGCTAACTTCTCTTCTTTTTGTGCTACACATGGCATTAAATGACAACTCACCACACCATACACCCCTCAGCAGAATGGTGTTGTTGAACGTAGGAATCACACATTACTGAAATGGCTCGTTCTATGCTCGAGTACAAAAATGTACCTAAGAAATACTGGGTTGAAGCAATCTACACTGCAGTCTACCTCCTGAATCGGTCACCTACATAGGCCGTTAAGAAGATGACTCCAGAAGAAGCCTAGTCAGGACGCAAGCCTAAGGTGGGCCATTTGAAAGTCTTCGGTTCTACAGCTCATGTATGGATTCCAGATGCTAAGCGTGCCAAGTTGGACTCCAAGAGCTAGATACTTATGTTTACTGGCTACAGCGACAATCACAAAGCCTACAGGTTGGTTGATGTGGAGACGGATCGTCTCATATTCAGCCGTGATGTTGTGATTGATGAGACTACTGGTCCATTTGTCCCTACTACCAGTCTTGCGGATCAGCCTATGAAGGTTCCTGATGCGAGTGTTCGTCTTCCTCTTGGTTCCCATGATGGGAGGGCTTCAGAGCATTCTGACTCTAAAGATGAGGAGTCTACTGATCATGATCTTGCACCACCTAACTTTCCTCAGGACTCACATCCAGATGACTTTGTTCCAAAAATCCCAGGAGACACTGTTACTCCTATTCTAGATGTTGGTACTTCTACTCGTCGGCCTAAGTGGTGGGCCAAGACAATCGGCGATCTTCATGATGATGAACTCATTGAGGGACGATCAACTCGTAGCAAGAGCAAGCAGCAACACACATTCAACTTCGCTCTTATGGCCAACATCCACAGGATCTACGAGCCTCATACATATTCAGAGGCTAAAGGAATTCTAGAGTGGGAATAGGCTATGTAGACAAAATATCATAGTCTTTTGAAGAATTACACTTGCGTTCTTTCTGATCTTCCTCCTGGGAAGAAACCTATCAGCTGCAAATGGGTTTACAAGGTCAAGTATCATGCAGATGGTACTCTGGATAAATACAAGGCTAGATTAGTTGCTCGGGGATTCACACAGCGGGAGGGCATTGACTACAAGGAGACTTTTGCTCCTACTACCAAGATGAGCACAATTCGTCTTCTCGCTATTGCAGCCCAATTTGGATGGACAGTTCATCAGATGGACGTCAAGAGTGCCTTACTCAACGGTGATTTGTAGGAAGAAGTCTACATGACGTAGCCTCCTGGTTTCAAGGTTGCCGGCAAAGAACATCAGGTGTGTAGGCTCGTGAAAGCACTCTATGGACTCAAACAGGCACCTCGTGCATGGTATATCAAGATTGATCAGTACTTGGTTGATCATTGTTTTCAGCGCAGCCCTTCTGACAGTAATCTGTATGTCAAACACTCTAGTGATGATATTCTCTTTCTTGTTGTCTATGTTGACGATTTGATCATTATTGGCAGCTCAACACATTTGATTGCAACAATCAAACAAGATTTGTGTTAGACTTTTGACATGATCGATTTGGGGCTTCTCCATTACTGTTTGGGTATTGAGGTTTGGCAGACAACTGATAGTATTTTTATCTCTCAGTCTAAGTATGCTTACAGTCTGCTTGACAAGTTCCGGATGCAGGATTGCAAACCTGCCTCCACACCTATGGAGAAGGGGCTTGTCAGCCAACTCTAATTCACCTCCGGTTGATGAAACGACCTTCAGGCAACTAGTGGGCAGTCTCATCTATCTCATTGCCACTAAACCTTACATCAGTTTTGCAGTGAGCTACATTGCTCGCTTCATGACAGCTCCAAAAGCTGATCATTGGATTGCGGCGAAGTGAGTGCTGAGATATGTTAAGGGAACTTCAGACTATGGCATTCTGTATGGCAGATGCAAGGATCCAAAGCTGATTGGTTACACAGACTCAGATTGGGCAGGTTCAGTGGATGGCAAAAAAATTACTTCTGGGTATGTATTCAGTTTGGGTACCGGTGCTGTAACATGGACTAGCAAGAAGCAACAGGCAGTGGCTCTTTCCTCGACTGAAGCAGAGTATCGAGGAACTGTTAAAGCAGCATGTGAGGCAGTTTGGCTTCGTAGGATGCTTTCTGACATGCACATGTTACAAGCAGGACCTTCTCCCTTGTACACTGATAATCAAGAGGTGTTGAAGCTGGCCAAAAATCCAGTCTTCCATGAACGTACCAAGCATGTCTAGCTTCATTGTCATTACATCCACAAGCTAGTAGAAGACGGATCAGTTCAGCTGCAGTATGTTCCAACAGTGGTTCAAACTGCAGATATTCTCACCAAGTCTTTGAGCCTTGATAAGTTTGTAAAATTCAGGGGGCAACTTGGTGTTGTTGACGGATTGACCATTAAGGGAGGGTGTTAGAATATATTATATTCTCTATTGTATTAATGGTCAATGTTATTAATGGTCAATGTTATTTTATTTTGTTTAGCTTGTTTAGCTATTACTGTTTCTACAGTAACTATAAGTAGGTAGATATATTTAATATCTACAATTATATGTAAGCTCTTTATATTGTAACTTTTTTATGTTAATAGAAGAGACTTTTTACCATTTACATGGGCGACTAGTTGACCCCTTCCGCTTTTTAGCGGGCAGTACAAGAAAGTAAATTGCTGAAAGTAGAGATGGCGAGGCTTGTCTCTTCCACTAAAAGTGGGAATACAAAAAGTAAACTGCAGAAGTAAAATGACTGAATCAATACTACTGATAATAGCCTTACAAAGTGAAGCAACTGCAAATTACAATGAGATTAAAATATCCTATGATCACCAAAATATTAGAGCATTATCTCCTAACAAGTACTTGATAACTAGCAAATGAATTATGGCAAAAATGACTGAAATAACAGGTCTGATATAAAATTGCAGCAAACTGAAACACCAAACCAGCAAGTACAAATTTCACCTTTATGCTCGTAACTTCGCCAATACTCCTCCGAATGATGTCAAACCAAGTGCAAATGAAGCATATGAGAAGGGCGACCAAGTACCAACCAATAAACAACATCAAACAGCACCAAATTATTTTGCATGCTTTCCATGGAAAATCTGGAAATGGAACAACCTCCAGGGCTAGGGCGACCAGCTCTAGAAAAATAAAGACAACCAAAAATTCTGAAACTTGCTAAAAGGGGTCGCCCAAGGTAGACACAAACATGAGATGAATACCCAAAACCAAGCAAAAATTGTACAGGGAGCTACGATCGAAAATGTGCTTCAGCCAAGCACCACACCAACATCACCAAAACTGATAAAAACTCTCCAAAATCAGAAAACATCAAATAACTTCATCTTCACTAAGCTCAATCTGCTCTTCAAAGTAAAGAACAGTCTCACAATCAACTAGGTATTGTCTTGCAAGTACGAAACTGAGAAGGGGCTAGGAGGTATGTGTTCCTCGAAGAAAGGGCCTGAAGAAATTTCAACAACACTTCATTATATTAGAAATGGATAATGAAAAATGAAAGCAAGACCTCATATTTATAACCTTCTCCACAAATTCAAACCTTTTTCCCTCCAATTAGGGCGCCCAAAATGAAATTCACATTCATGATCAAAATTGAATTTGAGTTGCATCTTTGACTCCTTGACTTAGGCGTCCAAAACATGAGGAATAATGCAAATATATCTTAACATGGGCGTCCCAATATAATTAAGTGAAATACTTTATAAATAATGAAAAATTCCTCCAAACTAGGCGTCCATTTACCCTAAGTCAATATTTCACTTAAACCATTTTATTTCACCAAATAAGGCATCCAAAATGACTTAATCAATAAACTTTATAAAAATCACTTATATCTCTCAAAAAGTGGCATTCCATTTAGCCTTAGTAAATATTTAACTTAATAATTTCCAACTAAGGCGTCCAAATTTGAAAATTGCTTAAGCCATGACCGCCAAAACAGGCTCCAGGAATGTTGGAGACCAAACTGCTCAGATTGCCCTGCTAGAAATAGCCATTGCACTGAATTGCTGCTAAAAATAGCACTGCCAAAAATAGTACTTACTAAAAATAGCATACTGCTAAAAATAGTAAGTGACTCCAAACTCATTTTGAGCACAAACCGGGCAGCCGTCGCAACTTACTAAAAATAGTAAGTCTGAAAAAGGTTGTTAGATGCAGATGTATGTCATACCACTGTGAAGCTCTCTGAAAACCTAGAAAGAATCCAAAAACCAATCATGCATGCAAACTCCTAATTGAAATGCATGTCACTTTCATTAAATGCATGTCACATCTCTCCGAAGCTTTTTGAAAACCTAAAAAGATCCAGAAAACACACTGCCAAACTCCTACATGCAAACCCGTGAATCCACAAAAGCCTCCTAGAAAATAGGAAACCCTAATTCTGCCTCTAACTAGCCTACAAACATTCGGGAATAGGCTAGCAGTCACTGGAAAGTGTAGTGCTAAAATTGGGGACATTACAAGATGGATGCTCCATAACAAAACAAATGGTCAGAATCTTGGTACATTTTTTTTCTTTTTTAGATTAAATAAACTTTTATGTGGAGTCCAAGTATCGCTTTAGTGTACTATAGTTTCGCTTTTTCCATCTAAAACATGTCTTGTATACCTACCTTGTGGGTTGGGATGAAAGATATTCGGCAGGTTTGCTTTAGTGTCCCACGTGGATTCTATGGTGCATGGATGACATAGACGTGGGTCTTGTTGATAGGTCAACACTTCGCCAATGTGCTGCTTTGTGTGTTTTTTTCGAGGGTTAGCTATACCATGTCCAACAACGCTGTTACCTTTTCAATTCACACCTTTCATTTTGACAAAATGGAATGTTTATAGTAAATTGTTCTTCAAATTATAAGGGGAATCTTCCTTGAACCTAAAGACTTGCAATGTAACAAATTGAAATTGAGATGTATCTTGTTTCTCAGTATAGGGCCCTTTACATTGGAGATGGCCTTTGGACCTTTGGTTGAATGGGTGTAAATAGGACATCCTTTGAAGAAGGTTCTTTGATGGGTGATAGAGGAATATACATCAATATTGGTTGCTCATGTTGAATTGGTGTGGAAGTACTAATTCTTTTCTTGGAAATTATCCTTAGCTTTCCCTCTTTCATATTGGTATTCATATCACCTTTGTTTTTCTTCTCTCTTTTTAGTGTTTTCTCCACTTTTTATTTTTATCAATGTCTTTGAATAAGATGGAGAAGTATATTTATTGTTGGTGGCTTTGAAATTGGGGTCTTTTCCTTTGGAACCATTGGTTTTCTCGTCATATTTGAACTTAAGAAGAATTTGCTATGTTGCAAAACTGTATTGAACCTTTTTTGATTTTAGGAAACCTCCTTGTTTGACCAATTTATCAAGAAAAAAGGTTGTTGATCCTCTTTATTTCTTATGAACTGTGGTGATAAAATATTGGCCTCATCATCTCAAACACCCTCTATATCTTTCCAAAGAATATCAGCAAATTGATGAACCATCAAATGGATGAAATCATCTCTTCTCATGTGAAACACATTTGCACAATTAGCCCAATAATCCTCAATCTTTGAAACACGCATGTACTTGGTTCACAACCTATCTTGCATAAAACCCTTCGTGTCATAGGTGTTATTTTCGTAGAAGGGTTTGACATTGGATTTTGCCATTTCTCTTGTGACAAACTTAGAATTTGTTTCCATTTTTCTCTTATATATTCCTAGTTGAATTGGGAAACACACCCTAGGCCTATATCTTTTTCTCAAGAGGTAATGCACCTCAAAAACTTGACAAAGATATTCCATAAATATGATTATATTGCTTGGATATCTTGGCAACATATATGAGTAAGACATAAATTCAAACACCAAAATTTTAGTGAAAGTTGTGTATAAGATGCACTAATCAACTCAATCTAATAGGGAAGCTCTAGCCCTTCCTAAAATCCTAAAATGCATTTGATCTTCTATCTCATGTATCGAATGCACGAGGAAACCATTGTTCACCCTTTTGTAGTGCTTGAAGGATTTTGTGTACTATAACTGTGGAAGGTATCTATACGGACAAGTGTGTTGGTGTGCCCCTATGGTGTTCAACATTGTGAAAGTACCATGACTAGCCATAAGAATACAAGGTAGGGTGCCATTTGGAGCTCACAAGCTTGTTTCAATTTTGTCCTAATTTAGTATTTGTAACGTTATTTATAATTATAATATTGTCGATATATATATTTATAATTACAATATTATCTTATGATAATTGTAATATTTCCTTTTATAATTTTAATTTGTATTGTGTTATTCATTTTATTTAATCATGTGCATTCCAAAGTTTAGGGTTCTTTAGCATCAAATTTTGGGGACATGACAGAGAGTGCAATTTGGTGATGAAGAGGTAAAAGTAGGACTCATGAAGGCCCTTTGAAAGATGTATATTGATGAGGGGTCTACATTACTTAGAATAGATTGGCTAGCCTTTGTCAATCTCTACAATGCAAAATTCACTAGAATAGAGGCAAGGATCGATACAGGTACATTATCTCATGTCGACTTTATTTGATTGGACATGGCATGGAAATCATACACTAGAGTTGAGGATATTTTGCTTGTCTCATTTCATAGGTTGCTAATTCCTCTGTTGCAAAGAGGAATCGCTCTACATAAAGCATCACTCAATTAGTCAAGATGAATAGGGCTTATCTCTTGATGATTGGGGAAGTTGTTGGTTATGCATAGTGCTTTGTGGCTTGAGGATCAATAAACGCTTGAGTATCATCATTCTGTAGCCACATGTTGGGATGTTGATCTCGAAGATGCCACAGTAGTTGATTAGGAGGCATAGGAGGAATTGGTTGGGGTTCCATTGGATGAGTCACACCCTCATAATGGTAGTGAGTTGGCTCAGATCTAAGTTTGATGTAGTGTTACTAAATGCTAATTAGGGATAGCTACATATTTTCTATGTTTTTGTCATTTTGTGTAATGGCTACCCTTGATTTTAAACCAATTTTTTTTTCCCAAAAATCACTTATGTTTTTTACTTCAATCATATAGGCATTCTGTCAAACACTTTGCAAGACTGTTGTTTCTGGTCATTGTTTAATTGTTTTGAAGATTTTTTTTAATGCATTCAATGTAACATGCATTTCATTGCTGACGGTAATAATATCATCACTCAAGGAAAATTTAATGCATGAGCTTATTTATTAGAAACTATAATATTTCTCATCTATGGCTGCTACCAAAACATTGCAATATCTTTTAGGCAACACATAACAATACATTGTTCAATATTTAATACACCATATTGCTGACCTCAAAATGAAGGTATCAAAATGCCTTTTCATCATTACAGCTCCAGCAATGGTATGACTCCCCTTTAGAGAGTACCACAGCCTGTAATGTCCCCTTCCAGTTGACATCTCTCAGCTCATGAGATTAGCCTATTATGCAACCCTCGTAGGCTGATAGGGTGGATAGAGGGTCTTATGAGGCTTGGCTTGGTTTCAGTTGGTAGAATCATTCAGTTTGGCTTTCGTTCGGAGTCGTTTGGATATCAGTTGCTTGACTTACTATTTTTAGTAAGTGAAGACACTCAGTGGAGCACCCCTGCTATTTTTAGCAGTATGGTCTAGTTATATGCAGATTCAGTCACTTATCATCCGGCTTCAGATGGTTCGTTAATCGGACTTATATTGAGAGAGATATTAATATTTATTTGCCAAAATAAATATTAATTAAGTTGAAGCTTAAATTATAAGGTTATAATATAATTAAATATTATAACTTAAGTGACTTTTTGGAAGGGGTCGACCATCATTAAAAGGGGGCCAAGTTCAATTATTTATTATAATTAATTTGGGCGCCCAAACTATGGAAATATTAAAAGTGTAATTCAACTTTTATTTAAATGGCGCTTTTTGGAGAGAAGTCGACCCTCTTGAAGAATATAAGGTTTTTCATTTGTAAAAAAAGATCATTATGTTATGAAAATCAATTTTTGTCACTTCTTCCTTCAGAGAACAGAGCCAAGGGTTTTAATTGTCTATTCGCATTGGAGAACGAGCCATCTTCAGTGTTGCAGTTCAGAGGCTGTGAAATATCAGCTGATTTATTGCCTGCAGTTGAATAACTTCATTCAGAGGTTATTACAGATTTTCATGTGAGTTCTTAATAGTCAGTGTTTTGGATCGATCCCTTTCTAGAAGGGAATATTTTTCATTTGCCGTCATCTCTCAGACATCTGGCACACTTCCCAAGGTAGTACAGATTTTGTTGCTGCTGTTCAAGGGCCGTACAAATCAGCTTGAGGGCCGTACTTTTCTTGTGAACTTGGACACCTTCATTTTTTACCTTCTGCCTGCACCAGATGGGACGCCTTGGTCTCTGGAACATTCTGCAGTGGTTTTCAGGCTGGAGAATTACCAGTTGATGTTGGCCGTACTCTTTCTTCATCATTCTTGGCGGCTGCAATCAGCAAATTAGATTTTTAAATAATGCAATCAGTTTTTCCTTTTTATCTGCATGCTAGTGTTTGAATATTGTAAGCACTGAGAAAGTATAATAAAACCATTTGCTATCGATTCAAGGGTCTCAGTGTATCAGTTCTCACCTTATTGAATGTATAATAGATTTTAGAAGCATTTCTTTCAAAATCGCATTATGTTCTTTTTATGCAAAAACTTCAAAAAAACCAGAAAGCTTCAAAACACAAAAAAACAAGCAGCTTGAGCATTAGGGTTGAAGTTGAGCCAGAAGGGTTCTTCACACAGCCTCTAAGATATATCCAAAAGCATCTACAAGTCAATACATAGTTTCTGAGTGGTAAGCAGTTGATTTACTCCAGCAGGCTTCTTTTTCCCCCATATCACTACTCAAATCCCCTTCTAAATGGCACGAATCATTCAAAAGGTGAAGCAGCTGGTGTCCATTGCTACGATAGCCTTATGGAAGGCTTTAGATATTCCCATTGAACATATCACCTTTCTCCCTTGAAAATTCTGACTTGTACAACTCCCTTGGTATTTTTGGAACTTGTACAATAGAGGGAATTCTTAGGAAATGAGACTCACAAATTATATATATATATATTAACAAATCTTTTCCTGTAACCCTTTGAAAAAATAATAGATTATTGGTACTCCAACAACCCTCCACATAATCTATCAATTTTGGCTTGCCTTGCAAGACTTCACAAAATTGCAATGAACCCTTCTATTCAAAATCGAAATTCAAAACAAATAAACCTATGCGTAGTTCTTGAGTGAAACCACTTGCAAACCAACCAGGAAGGATCTTTCACCTCCGTAGTTGATGTCCTCTATGAAGGTTTTTGTCTTCACAAAACCCTTGGATGAACACATTTCAACAAACAATATCCAGTTATCAAAATTTCTCTAGCATAGAATGCAAATGAGCTCCCAAAACTCCTTTTATTACATTTTCGGAAGCTTTTCGGAAAATATAATATAAAATCACTCTATAAATTAAATAAGCCTTATTACTTCAAAAAGTGATTTATTTTGTTATTTAAAAATTCTCGGCGCTTAAAGTCACTTTATTAGTATCCAACATTTAAAACTTCCAATTCTCATTCCAATGAGCTATTATATTGAGGTGCCCATTAAATAATTTTAATAAAATTAGCAACCTTAGTAAAAATAATCAAATTAATGCCACAAATACACCCAATTTGCGAAAACTGTTGAAATGCATCGGAATCAAAATCTAATTGCACTGGATGATACCAATGATGAATAATGAAAATCGGGGCTGATCAAGTGACTTACTATAAATAAACGCTCTCTCCAAGAATCTTGGAGAACATACTAGAAGTTAGAATTCACTTTAGAAAGTGGCATATGTGTCCTCAAGACCAATTAAGCTCATTGGAAACATCAAATAGTCCCTCTGACAAAACTGATACTTATCGAGAAGGTTAGAGCCAACTGCAATGCTAGAGAAACCAAAAATGGGGACATTACATTTTGTAGTTGAAACTTACAGCATTTGGACATTTTGTTGTAATTTTTATATAATATATATGCACATTGACAATGAAAACAATTCAATTTTGTTAATTTGTTTGTTCTCTCATTTGAAATCTCAATTCAACTCTAATGTTATGTGTTAAGGTTCTATGATGTATAATGATGAATGCCTTACCAATGTTATCATAACTATATTGAAAAAACATTCCGTATTTTTTAATGGTTGTTCCCTAATAAATAGCATCCCAAAAAATTCATCCTAGAAATGCATCCCCTAGTACCTTGTTATCCTTGTCTCGGAAGCTTGGTGGAACATAGATGCTACCAAAATTTAAACAATAACATTAGCAAAAACAGTGTGTTATTATGTCAACATAGTGTTGGGATCATTAATGGAAAATAAATACTCTTTGCAAAAATTGATTGATAGTGTGTTAGATTCTACAATGTAGCTAAATTGGGAACTAGAGGAAGGAAAAATTTATCAACAAGTAGATGTGGATGAATTGAAGAAGTTTGTGGACCAAACTACTAAAGAACACAACTAGATATGAGGCTTAGGCAAGCTGCAAAAGAAATGGTTTTTATCACATCTATTGTGGAAAAAGGGATTAAAGGCACCATGTGATTGTATCAAGTGGGACAATTGAGGAGGTTATTAATGACATGTATCAAAAAATTTACTCTTTGTTCCAAGAAGCTATTCCATATCACTATTTGAATCAAGTATTTTGGTCATCTTGGGCTAGAAAGAAAAATGCAAGGTAGGAGGTAGGTTGTGACAAAATTAATATTGAAGTGGATGTGGTCCAAATGAGAGAGAGGTTAGCAAAAATAGAAACAACCACGCTAGAATCAAAATAGACTAGTACGCATCTATATACATTGTTACAAAAGTCTCAACCTCCTTATACTAGCGATGTTAACATGATTGAAGACATGAAGGTTGGTGTGGGAAAACAAATTAACTCCTTGGGGGTAGGTTAGGAAGTAAAAATGAATTGAATTGAGATCATGAAGTTTAAGAATCCATCATAAGATCAATTTAACTTCATGACTCATCTGTGGAGTCCATTTAAATATGACATTTGCATGGAGTTACATAAGGGATTGGACCATTGTTGTCACATTCACAAGGATCACATGGGTCAAAGGCTCAACATAGGTTTACCATTTATGTGAGGACACTGTTGATTTAGTTCATCTTGTTTATCAACATGACACAAAAATCAAGTAGATCAATTAATTAGGCTATGTTTGTGACTCACGGCCATTGAAGTAGGAGGTCAAGTGGTGCAACCTATCTAGGTTGTGCAAAATAACATGAAGATTCTCTGGCCCCACTAGAACCTGATAAACATGGTTGTCTAAAGATTTTAGGGAGAGGAGTGTGTTGGTGTGAACAGAGTATATTATGTAATTGGTTCCCATCTAAGTCTTATTCACACTTAGTTAATGCTATTTGGATACTTTTAGGTCATTTACTCTTTGTGTCTCATGTCTTGTGAGTGTCGAACTTGTTATAATCCTTTGGTGTCCTCCTTGCCTATATAAGCAAGGTTCCTCTTTACATTATGTAGGTCGTTGTATCCCAATTGTATATTCTAGCATTCATTTCTTGCTACTCTCTTGTGAAAGGTTGTTTTTGGTTTTGCAAGTGATCTTCATTGCTTCAGTCTATTGTGTACTCTTACATAGTATTAGAGTTTCAAATCTACAAGCCGCTTCTCAATTTGGGAGTGTTTTTGAGAGAAAATTTTGTTAGGTGCATCTTGGTGTGAAATGAACCTCACTATTAAGTCCAGAAGCTCCAGAAACCTATAAATTGATATATAACTAGATAGGTTTCGGATATAATTTTTTTATTGCCATTTTTGAGGGTTTGCAAAAAGTTTCCATAAAAAATCCATAGATTTGTATGGATCAATACAATATGTATGTCTGTACAGTTTGCATATTCCTAGGGAATATTCTATGCATCATTATTGTATCAATAGGTAGTACATTAGGTACGAGGTACAATATTTATCCGACTTTTTCATTTTTTTGTGGATTTTGTGTGCATAATCACATGGAGGTTTAGCCTACGGTTCCACTCAGGTTGTAGGGGATTATTTCCAATGAGCGGCTTGGGATCTTCCATTGTAGGCATTTTCTCCCAACACTTTATTGATTGCAGCCTCTGAGCCACTCAATCTTAGTTTCCCCTTTCTCCATCTAGCCTTAGGTGCACTACTTGTATAACCCAAAATTCAAATAGCCAAAATATTTGCCTTAATATTTAGGATTTATAAGGGATTGATTAAATATATTTAAATGTGTCCAAAAATATTTCCATTAATGTTTGTTAGGGACATAGTGGTATCAAAGATAATTTTCTTGCTAGTTTGTGAATCATGGGATTCCTAAAATCTCTAATGTATTATGGAACAAGCTCTTTAGGAGTCAATAATAACTAGAACATAGGTGATGCTGACACAAAAGGACAATGAGTGGATTTTTTGATAGACCTCTCTGATTGACCTTCCTACAATCAGAAAAAGATGTTCCTGTAGTAGGGAATCAAACTTTAGTGAAGAAAGATATCATTGTCAGTTACGCAGAATATAAAAAGACTCCAACATAGATGCAAAAAGCAATGCCTTTCTCAGGTTTCATGAAAATGAAGGGAGTTAGAGGTATAGTGGGACAAATCAAACAAGATATATTGAACAAATCCCTAGAGAAAAGTTTGCAGCCACATAATGGCAAGCAAAACCTCATTCAAGTTGAGACGTCATAGAAAGAGGAGATTGTTAGAATTTGTGAGTACCAAGCGGAATTAGAACTAACCAAGGTTTCTTGGAGAGAGAAGGTTCTTGCAAGAGGTAGAGCATTTAGGGCCAAAGCTACAATCAACACCAAAACATAAATTGTTTTCAAAGACACCATACAAGAGGAAGAATAAATAGTAACCCTGACAAAATGACTTACTATAAATAGTATGAGAAACTGAGCTCTGAATCCCTTGCAAAGGCCAAACCTGAAACTCCCTAAACTCCAGGGAAGAATAAAACCATCAAATGATCAAATTTTTGCCACAAAGACCCTCTATCCAATCCCATTAGCCTACGAGGGTCAACTGATAGGCTAATCCCATTGAACTACTGAAGTCTAGCTAGGAGGGGACATTACACATACATCCCCTTGGAGGACCACACTCCCAGTGGTTACAAAGAAGATTAATGATGACATCAAAATTGAGCTTAGAAGAAAAAGGCTCTATTTTTCTTTCAAGGAACCATGGACTTTGGGTCATGGGTGCCTTAGTAAGGAGCAAGTGCACTTCACTAATGTAGTATTGGATAAAGATTCAAACTTAGATGAACTTGATGTAATGGTGGATGCAAAAGGTCGAGTACTTGATGAGGAAGAAAATTCAAAGTTACAAGAATGCAAAAAGAAGCAAATTTCTGAAAAATTCACTAAACAGATGGAAGGTATGGATTTTGGTTTAGAAAATGATACCTCTTTAATTTCCAAAGTTGAATGTCAAAAAAATATTGAACTTGATACCTCATTAATTTCCAAAGTATCCAACAATCTTCAAAGGATTTAGCTAGGAACATATAAGATTGATACTTTGCGTAATTATGTTGATGAGTGTGCATTTGGAGGGAGTAATCTACCTAATCTTTGTATTGAAATTGTGAGCCACAAAAATGTGTAGAAACCCTAGTTTCCCCTGATTCTGATTCTGACTGAGTTTTGGTTTGTTTTTTGCAATTTTTGATTTTTTTGACGTTTTTGAGGTTTTGAACAATAAATGAAGAATGCGATTTTTGCAAAGAAATGATTGAAAATCTAAATACAAACTAACAGCTCCAAGAATAGCAAAATATATTGCAACTATCAATGTCAGTCTATTATTTATAACTTTTGAACTTGTTACACTGAGATCCAATAACATGCAACAGGAGAAATAATATTTTTTTTTAATATAAATGAACCTGGTAAATGCAGCAGGCTGAAAACATTCAGATCTGGTACGGCTGCAGCAAATCCACCTTTTTCCTCCTTCTGTTGGTCCAGAACAGTGCTAGGTATGTAGGCGCCTAAAAAGGTAATGGCAGACTGAACACAAGATAGGCGTTTTGACCTTAGAAGAAAATACGCCACTTTTCTGGAAAGTACGGCCTGGTAAAGGACAGTACGGCTGTCAGCAGCAAATATTAAGTTTGTACGGCTTCTTCAAGTTTCTCCAGATCTCTCTGAAAGGTGCACCTAATGAATGAATGTCTTCTGGATGCAAAACTACTCTGAAACTCTGTAAACAAATATTCTCTGAAGATCAATGATTTCCTCTGGATGAAGAAACCTCTGTTGCAATAAATCAAGTGTTATTTCACACCCTTTGAATTGCTTCCAATGGAGATGGCTCGTTCCCCAAGGAATTCGAACTTGAAACCCTAAAGCTTCTTGCTCAGATCAAGTTGATCAATTCTCAAAATCAATAATCATCATAATAGCTCTATTCCCAATGCAACAGCTTAATAACCCTCAAAAGTGCGATTTCCTTAATAATAGGGTTTTCATTAAAAATTCGCACTTTTCATTATTTTATATTTCCATAGTTCTCAGCCAAATTTTTATAATAAAATATAATGATCAATTTGGCCCCTTCTGATGATGGCGACCCCCTCAAGTAGAATCACTTAAGTTATAATTTAATATTATAACTTTATATTATAATCATCAAATAATTAATATTTAATTAATACAATTAAATATTAATATCTCCCTCGTTATTCACTCGATGACTGATCCGTCTGAAGCTGACGAACACTGAAGTGATTCTGAACGCTGCCAAAGCCATACTGCTAAAAATAGCAAGGGTCCCACACTGCCTGCCAGGAACTGCTAAAAATAGCAACTCCGCAAGAAGTCTCCGATCGAGCCCAAACGAAAGCCTACTGATCAAACTCTGCCAACTAAAGCTGAGCCAAGCTCCAAAGTGACCCTCTATCCAGTCTATCAGCCTACGAGGGTCGTGTGATAGGCCAATCCTGTACTCCGAGAGATGTCACTGAGAAGGGGACATGACAAAATGTTTGTAACAATGCCAAGGTTTCTACATTTTCAAGGAAAGGTAAGAACTCTGACTATATTTATGTTATCAGAGATTTGTTGCTTCATGCTCTATTGTGGCCAAATTGTTATCATCATGGAGAGTATCACAAGGAATATGAAAGAATTCAAATATGTCCTTCCATTTGAGTATGGAATCCAAGTAGCAAGTTTAGGCACATGAACAACAATGGAGAAGCATCACCTGATGTTTCAAGTAGACAACTACACAAGGAAGACATTCATAATCACATGAAGGTTGAGCTTTTCAATGTATTTAATATAATTGTTGCTAATAACCTCATCATGCCATGCAGTGGGATGGGTAGACAATTTAATTTAGCCATGGGAAGGCATAAGGCATGTGGCAAATTCTATGCTGAGAAAACTGACATGGTTATCTGTGTTTGATGGGTGCATTCTATGGGTGGCTATCTATGGAATCAACAATTTAGATTTGAAGGAAGACATTGGGTTCTTGGAGGTGTCCCTAATAGAACTATGGGAGTAGACATAGGAATGCGGACTTCTCATAGGGGACAAGTTGCTTGGGAAGCTAGTTGCTTAGTGAGGGATAACATGCATATTATCTCATTTTATGGTAAGCAGCACTATCTCTGTTTTGATATTTAGATTTCCTCAAATCAGCATAGTATGGTGTGCGATAATACGTTCCTAAGATCAATGTTGGATATAGTATTCAAATAGGCCCTAGAGTTGTTTGAGAGCAAGTTACCATTATGTTTTTGCTGGAAGGGAGTATGCAGAACTTTCAAATGCCTTGTTGGTCACTTTGAGTTCGTGGTCATACCATTCAATGTGGTTAATGCTCAAGCTACCTTCTAATTCAAGACGGATCAGGTATTCATTGTTTAGATGAGACAACTTGTTTTGATAAAATTTTATGACATGTTGATATGTGAGAAGATGTGAAAGGATCAAAGAAAGTACCTAAATCTGATCATTGGGCTTCTAGAGCAGCAAGATCTACTTGGAAAAGAATTTAAGTGTGAGTTTGGGAATATAAAGATTTTACACTTGGGTCATGTCATTGTTACTCAAGGAATACAAGTGGAGTAAAAGAGGATTCAAAATTTAATATTTTGAAAATTCCCAACCATACTAACCCTATTGAGAAGATTCTTTTGTATTTGCAATAGATATAGAAGGTTTGTTAAGGGATTTTCACATGTAGCAGCACCCTTAACCAACATGATAAAGAAAGGTGGTGAAGCATGGATGGATAGAATACAATTTCTTTTTGATAAGCATAAGGGTGCAAATAGCTCATGCCTCGTATTTTTCATTTAATATTTCCCACATCCATGTGTGATGGTGTAAAGTGCCTTGCCAAATCTCATGTAAAAGAGCTGATTTTCTGCCTTAGACAATTTGACAAACACTTTGCTTGCAACCTTGTACTTGCTGATTCTGTGTTTCAGTTTGCTTTGTTTTTGATTTTTCTTGATGTAATGATGTTTAAATGCTTGCAAATAACTTCTAAGATGTCTAATCAAATATCTAAAATGAAAGTGCAACTCTTTTTGTATTTTCAGATGCAAATACATGAGATTCTAATGTAAAATGCACACTTACAGCCAAGAGACATTTTCACAAACACTTCGCATGCAAACTGCATAAGCTGATATGAATGCAAGTAACTTGGCATTTAGTCAAACAATTTGCAGTCAAACTCCTTATAACTCCAGAATAATGTTGAAACAATGTAATAGTGTTTACAAACTGAAAATGAGATGCAATCAGACTTAGAGTAGCTGAGTTTACGTTAAACTTCTTACATGAACATGACTGAAATTAAAATGCCAACTTGCTGTGTGTATAACAGCAATACATATGCAATCTCTTGACTCTATTATGACTGTAGTTACAATGTCCAGATGCTGATCAAGTCAACAAGAGATACCTATAAGCAAATATGAACCTAAATGCCAAATAACAGTAATATGAAGAACCTGATACAAATTTGTTGCCAACATAAATCTGATCGAACTTCCTTGAAGAGGCTGTTTCTAGCTCCCAAAATGCAGCGCCTTGACTCTTTGATACCCAACGATGCTTCTTGAATTTTCTGAGATTTTTGTATGCCTCCTTTCACAAAATCGTACCACCTCTTATGGCGCCCAACATGTGACAAAACTCTGTTTTGTATCAGACCAGCTAAGCATGAATTCGTGCCACTACCAAGACGTCTTTCTTGAAGCAAAATTGTCCTTCCAAAGGATTGAAAGATCTCCTCCAATCTGCTAAACCTTTTACTCAATTGATTTCTCCTTAATGACAAAATTTAGCCAATGGCCACTAAATTTTGGCACAAATGGAAAGACTGAAATATTTTTCCCAACTTCAGCTAGGATTGGTGTCTCACAACCGAAACTGGCATACAAGAGGATTTAGACCCTCAGGCTATGAAAGCATTCAAGCTCTCTTCTACCACGCAGGTATATGAAATAGAAATATCCAAGTGTGCTTGAATGAATAGCAAACAACTTCTTAAATAGATTTCTCAACAAGTCTCCAAGAAGCTTCTAGAATAAAATATTATTTTATTCTCTTAAATGACTTTATGATTTATTATTTTATTTAGTCATTTTATTAAATTAATTAAATATAAAGTCATCCTTAAAATATTATTTATTGGAATAACTTTATAAATAATTAATCTAATATCTCTACTTTATTTAATTAAAATAATCAATTAAGCTATCCTTTTGATATATTATTATTTTTGGACAACTTAATCAATAAATTTAATTAAATCACCATACCTCCAATTCGGGGACATGATAGATAGAATATGGTGTTTCAAGAGAACGTATGGAGGCCATGTTAATGCAAAAAGAGGAATCCATCAAAAGTAAGAGCATGAAGTCAAAATGTTCAAGAAATGGTCTCTATATTTATGACAAGTAGAATCTTGCCATCAAGTATGTTTTTGCAAAATTTCGACATTGCTTGTTTTATGGTAGGTATGTGGTTGAGGCAAATTGCAATGGCTTGTAGTTCTTGTCACATCAACTTGATTTGAATGATGAGCAACAAGAAGGTGCTGAGATGCAGTTGCAGACTTAAGAGTAGCTTTGCAAGTTATGGAACATTGTAATGTCCCCAATTTTTATGAGTCAGCATATAATTAAACAATTAATTTAAGGTTGTCGAAAAAGGCTAAATTAAAAAGACAACTTAAATTATTTGGTGCCAAAGTGACTTAAGTTTTAATAAAGTTAAAATAAATCAAATAAGTTACTTTGGGGTGAATTCTAAAAGGGAATGAAATTGGGAAAAAGGAAAAAAGAGGAGAATTCAAGAAGTTGGGAGGAGTTATGAAGAGAAGTGAATAAAATTTTTCAGGATGTATTGTTGTAGGCATGTTGGTTTTGAAATTGGAGAACAGTTTTGTGCTGGTTGAACTGAGTTCACCATAGCCTTTTAGAGGACAAAAACCCTCTAAGAGAAGATCAACTTCG